>JAXIVJ010019456.1:0-19415 GCA_036785665.1 Chirona hameri | reverse complement strand
ATAAGCAAGCGAAATCCGATGAGTTTTCAGAATTGTGTGAGACTTTTTGGGATTCCCCCCCCCCCCCCCCCCCCCCCCCCCACCGCCACCGTTCTGGATCCGCCAATATCTGGAAAGGCGCCTCCGCCTGAGCTGTCGGGCTGCTCAGGATCATTCCTCCATCTTTCACCGGCGCTCGGGCCTCGGCCTCTCAGCCCGCCTCCGCTCCCATTGGTCAATACAGGGTAAAAAATCGCGCGCGCAGCCTGCTGGGCGGGCGGAGGACGAACGATTTTCCCGGGAGGCCCGCCCCCGCCGCTGACGTCATAGGTCGGGCGTGACGACGACGGCCGCTCGACCAATCGGAGGCGAGGACCGCCGGCCGAAAAAATACACTCTCTGGCAGTGACTCTGTGATCGCCGGGCAGCGCGGCGGTCAGGTCGGCGGAAGGTGGAACAGGTCGGAAGAAACAGTCCCGATTTGGCCAGCAGTGGCGCCGCAAAAACTGCCGAGAGGAAGATCAATATGGGCAGATTCGGAGCCGCTCCGGAGCATGTAGCAGCCAGCAGGCACGATATGCCGGCCGACACAGCGCGTGGCAATACAGATGTCCTTTGCGGTACCGGGTACAGTCGATATATCTGCTTTCGAATAGCGTCTGAGCATGGTGGAGAGGATGAGTGCATGTTAATGAAATAAAATAGCAGCCTGCATCGGATAGTACGCATGCAGATATTTACAGGAACAAACGACTCTGGCCCACGCTTCTGGCCTTTCGTCTGTGGATCACCAGTCCCAGTTACACCTGCCCACACATCGCCCTCGTTCTCCTGTCGATATCCAGAAGTGGGACAGGCCTTATCGCATCGGGCAAAAACCCCGCAGCACCTCCGCAAAAAGTGTGCCCCGTGCTGGCATAGAGCCTCAGAGGACGGCAAACCCGGGGACGATTAACAGTCAGCGTATACGGATATCGACTGACCTAGATTTGTCCGAGCCAGGATCGCAGGGGCAGAAATGGCAGGGAACTAGTCCGTCACATGGACGCCAAGCTGAGGTAAAAAGTCAATTATCGTAGCCTGTTGTGTGTGCAATTACAGCCAATAAATGCAATTATTGCAATTACAGCCAATAAGTGCAGCGTGCCGGACACAATAGTAGGGCAATGAGTATTACACGGCATGCTCAACGTCAGTTGGCGTTAATCGGCTGTGCCGTAAAAAGTTACCACAAAACGAGACCTATGCGCTGTAAGTAGGTACCTACCTATAACCTAATTAAAGTTGCTTTGGCAAAGAATGAAGAAAAAGGACGGTAATGTGTCTGTAGTGCACATCATTCATCACTTGAAAAGGTAGGTACATACAAAATAAATTTCAAGACAGTGTGAAAGCAGGACAGATAAGGATGGAAATTCTCAGGATAACTAGACAAACAGGTAACTAGACAATATGGTAGCATCGCTTCATCGGCATATTTGGCACTTATGAGACATGCAGTAATGCAATTATAAAATGAGTGTGGATTTTTTATTTAAGTGACGTCATGTTATGAATCACTTTTGGTATGTGTATATTCTTATTCTTATGTAATTTGTTAAAACATGTCTAGGCCCAGGTAAATCGTTGTTAATTGCAATTGTGGTAAATTATGTATCAGAATCACCAAAGCGTTTTTTTTCTTAAAATGACGTCATGTTATTGAATTTGAACCTTGTAAAAATCGCCGAATTGATTTTTTGGGGGAACAACTTTTGACAGAAGCATGATAGATTGAAACCGAATAAACCATTGTGTTTGTCTCGTCGAGACGCATCAACAAATATATTCGGTGAACTAGTTAGGCAATATCCAACAAATGACCTGACCTAGGTCAGGTCAAGGTCACTTTTTACATGGCATGATTTATCTCGACAAGTTATTATATAACAAATTATATACAAGTTATTATATACAAGACAAGTATATAGTTATTGAATAAAAAACATACGTGGCCTGGGGGTCACATGAGTTGACCTCGTAGAGGTAAAAAAACAGAAATGTGACTTGGGGTTTTGTAGTTGGCTGGTGAAAACTGGTCAAATTTAGCCATTTCCTATGGATGTATACGTGTTTTCATTTCTACCCATTGACTTATAATAGGGAGGTCACGAAATCGACCTGATCTTAGGTCACCGGTATGACAAATTCGAGATAAACAAATTGTAGGTACTTATGACCTGATAACATCCTGTGAGTTTCAGACTGTTCGGTCAATCACTTTGGCTGTGGCACGACCGCAAGCATGTTTGGAGGTGGGGTCACTTGACGACCTGGTGACCTGACCTGAGATGACCTGAGGTAAATAATTCCACACCATGTGGATAATTGATGCCCAAACAACTGTGCCAATTTTGGTGGTGCTGCGCGTGGCCGTTTTTCCGCTATTCATAAAAAACAACATCAGGGAGGAGGGCGGAAATCAGCCTCCGGCAGTGCGCGTGCAAGGAAAACTTCCTTTCACATAAGACCATATTTAACATGTTTCCGTACAAGCCACATGCAAAATAGACCTTGGTATCAAAAGACAATAAATGTGGCTTTCGTATGGTTTGCTTACTTTTTTCCTGTCACCGCTAACTCATCACTCAATCGAGTTTGTATTTTCCTCCATATCACTGAACCTCCCATAGCGTTAACATTGATGAAGGGAGACAAAATACAACTTCACGCTTTGGTGACGTCACCAAAGCATGAAGCTGCCAATGCCCTTGACTGGGGGCCTGAAATTCTGAGCGGCAGACAAGAATGCAATACCCATGTCCAGAGGCGTAGCCAGGGGGGGAGTACAAATGGTGCTCCTGCACGCGGGAGATTGTGCCGGGCCCCTATGCCCGGCTGCAACCACACGGCCTGGCGGCCGTCATTTTATGTTGATGTAAAATACCATGAGAGAAGCGGATCTCACACAATACCAGGATCCTCCTAGTCTGTCAGAGCCCTATGATAAGGAGGAAGAACCCTTTCGAGGGCCCTCTCAGGCCTGGAATGGTCTATCTCCAAGGGATAGTCAAGTCAAGGGAGGGGATGGCAAACGGGGCAATTCCCCCCCCCCTTGAAGGTCCGTACGTGCCCCCTTTGGTCGAAAAGATGAATAATTTTTCTATTTTTTTAAGGATTTTTGTTGTTGAAAATATGCCCTCTAAGGATATAGTGGGCCAAATCTGGTGAGTTTTTTTCGGTGGGAGTTCCTTATGCCCCCCCCCCCCCCGAGCAAAAAATGCACCCCCTGGAGTGAATCCTGGCTACACCACTGACCATGTCCCAATGCAAAACAGCAGTAGGTAAACCTAAAAAGCAATAAATTGAGACAGAAAGTCAGGGTCAGAGACAAAGACAAGGGCTGGGACAGGAATAGGGGCAGGGACAGGGAAGGAGACAGATAAGAAAATAACGAGGAAGGGAGAAAGGAGGGAAAAGAGAAAGAGAAAAGTGAATGAAAACAAGCAATACAAAATAAAAGAACGGAGGAAAATAAAATGGAGAGAACTAAAGGAAAACGAAAAATAGAAGAAAATAATCACACAAAAAATAGAGATGAAAGAGTACATACCTAACAAAAGAAACAAAAGGAGAAAGTAGACTAAAATAATATAACCAAAATTATTTAAAGAGAGGAAAAGAGATTAAAATAAAGAGACAGACAAATACAAAAATGATATGATAGATAAATAAATAAGAACAGTCAAAAGAATGGCAAAAAGAAGAGGACAGGAAAGTAGAAACAAACAAATGGGAAGTAAATAAGCACAAATGAAAAGAAGCCGGAACCCTGAAGTGGAATTATGCAAAATATAAGAACAAAGGAAAAAATATAGAGAACTAAATGAAAACGAAAAATAAGAGAAAAGAATCACAACAAAATCGAGAAGAGTAGAAAAGAAACAAAAGACAAAGTAAACTAAAAGAATATAACCAACAATATGTAAAGAGATACAAATATATTAAAATAAAGAGACAGAGATAAAGAAGAAAACAATGCGTGATAAATAAATAAATAAATAAGAAAAACCAAACGAATGGCAAAAATAAGAGGACAGGAAAGTAGAAACAAACAAATGGGAAGTAAATAAAAAATAAATACAAAAGGGAGGACAGAAGTGGAAATATAAAAAGAGAAAGCTATAGAAAGAAAATCGGAAGATAAGTAAAAAGTTATAAAGAAAGAGGAGATAAGTAAGGCATGGAAGCTCGGATATGTTGGGTCTATAATAGTAGAATGCTTTCGTCATGGCCGGAACATTCCTTGTAAGTCTCTTGCCAACCAATACAAAAACAGCATGGCGACCCGCTAAGTGAAAACAAACTGCGCCTTCGCAGGCAGGCCAGGCGGCGCACAGCCGATACACAGCTTCACTTTGTGCCACCAGCGCTCTGCTTCGTCATGTTCCTCCTGGCCCGGGACTGGCAGCCAGCTGGCGAGGCCTGGCGCCGGCCGAACCGGCGCCATTTTCCTCGGAGCTGCAGCCGCTGGCTGACAGGTACACGAATAAGTCGACTAAAATAATTATTTGGACACTTCCAGCTGGTCCGGTCAGACTAGAACAACGACCAGTCGTTTTGTCGTTGGTTTTGTATTGGACATTGGGTCGAACAAAAGCTTATCGGAACGATATTGCTGCTTTTGGCTAGATTTGGAACGATATGAAGAGCCCTAAATTAATAATGCCAGAGCTCATTATCCAGGGTGCTTGTATATCTGCGCCCAGGCCGTCGCCAGTACCCAGCGACGCTATGCAGCTCGCTGGTGCAGACTGTGGACGACCCTGCAGCGCTGACCGTTCCGTCTCAGCACAGGTCGGCTTCTACCCCTCCCTGGCTCAGTTTAAACACATGGTGCCGCCCCACCGCTCAGTAATCGGCGACAATTAGCTCTGCGTTCCGGCGCGGCTCGTCATCGGTCGTCGTCGGTCGGCGGCTGCGAGGCGGCTGCGCGGCTGCCGCCAGGGCGGCGCAGCCAGCCAGCAACATGGCCGCGCAAAAACACGCGCAAAAACCGCCGGCAAAAAGACGCATTTCGGCGTCGGCCGCGCGCGCGTGACCCCCCGGTTCTTTGCGGCGCGAAGCCGGGCAGACGCAAGAAGTGGCGGCGGACGGCGGACGCGCCGTCCATGAGCGCAGAGAGCGGTTCAATCGCGAAAAAATCGCCGTTGTACGTGGTGGTCAGTGCAGGAGTCAGTGCAGGAGTCAGTGCGGAGTCAGGAGTCAGTGCGGAGTCAGGAGTCAGAGTGCAGAAGTGTGGCCGTATGTCGGAGGGGGTAATGTGGCAGACGGGGTACCAGCAGGAGCCGGAGGTGTGGCAGCCAGGAGGAGCAGAGCGGAGCAGTGAGACGCCTCCTGAGGTACGGCTACTGACATGTACACTCTACATACCACCGAGGTATACACATTCACACACAGACAGACGCCTGAGGTACACACATTCACACACAGACAGACGCCTGAGGTGCACACATTGATACACTGAGAAACGGCTGAAACGGTATTGACAGTTGACACAGACGTTGAAAGTTGACAGTTGACACACATACAGACGCATGAGCAGTCTGTATGTGTGTCGCACACATACAGACTGCTATATATATGACTGCTATATATATAGGTACACAGACACACAGACATACATCTGAAGTAGGTACACGAATTGTCACAGAGACTAGCGTCCGAAGTAACCACATTGACACACAGACAGACGTCTGAAGTAGGTACACGAATTGTCACAGAGACAAACGTCCGAAGTAACCACATTGACACACAGACAGACGTCTGAAGTAGGTACACAAATTGTCACAGAGACAAACGTCCGAAGTAACCACATTGACACACAGACAGACGTCTGAGTTATTCACATTGCCACAGACAGACGGCTGAGGTACATGCTCCAGCCACTGACACACACACACACACACACACACACACACACACACACACACACACACACACACACACACACACACACACACACACACACACACACACACACACACACACACACACACACACACACACACACACACACACACACACACACACACACACACACACACACACACACACACACACACATACTGCCATGGTACAGCCGCGGACACACAGACAGACGTCTGGAATAGGTGTGATGATGGCTGGGTGGGTCCGCTATGTCAGGTAAAGACTTCATCCCAGCTCGAGCATTGACGGAAATACTATGAAAAACGCCATAGTGGCGAAGAGAACAGCAATTCAAATGTGACGTCAAAACTAATGCGAAAAACTGCTGCGAAGTTACTTTTGCGAATAGATTTGATGTTGAAATTCAGTGACTTGTTCATCACTGATTGCTGACGCCATGACGTCACTGTTCCCCGCTGTTACCAGGTCCCTCTGTATAACGTCACACCACCCTGCCGTGACGTCACACAGAGCTGACATACCGGACCTGTTTTTGTGCAGGTGACACATATTCCATAGGGCCACGTGAGGTGACCTTTAACCGACAATGACTGGGATTGGTGCACCGGCAGTATTGAAGAACACAAGCCATGCGCACTGTTTAACAAGTCAACTTTAACAGTAACAGTAAAACAACTTTTATTTTAAAATATATTTTCCTGATTGAAAGACACGCGATCCAGCCAGATGTAATGGATGTAAGGTGCGGTTGTATTGTATTGTATTGTATTGTATTGTATTGTATTGCGATTGAAGAGCGATCCACTGCAGGAGTGGCTATTAAGCTCCGAGTCAAGCAAACAGGGACAAATTTGCGAGGGTAAAAGCACATACACACATACACGCACGCCAACACACACACACACACACACACACACACACACACACACACACACACACACACACACACACACACACACACACACACACACACACACACACACACACACATACACACACATACACACACACACACACACACACACACACACACATACACACACACACACACACACACACACACACACACACACACACACACACACACACACACACACACACACACACACACGTCATCGCAAGCATGTACACATTCGCAGCAGGCATAGTCAGTTGGTGCGATTCTGTGGTTCATATACATCGATCACATTCAGCAACGACTCAAGTGGATGCGAGGTTTAGCAACCGCCGTTTTAAGGCGTGAGAGAAGCGCTGCTGGCTCAACGGTGTGAGATCACTGGACAGTGTGTTGTGCAGCGCGGGGGCTCTTGAACAGAAGCGTCGCTTTCCAGCCTCGCTTCTGGATCTAGGCACGCGCAGCCAGCCATTCTGTCTGGTGTTACGCTGCCGCGTGTCACCGCAGTAACGGAGCGTGACAGCCAAGGAGTCAGATTCCCCGCTCGCGATCACTTTATGCGCAAGACACAATGTACAGTGGTCAGCCATCAACGGGGCGGGCAACCAGCCCAGTCGCTCTCTCAGGTCCGAAACATGGTCGAACTTTCTGCGTCCAAAAATTACTCTCGCCGCGAAATGCAAAATTTTCTGAATTCTGTACATGTTCTTCTTAGATCCGTTGCCATACACAGAAAGGCTGTAGCGGACCTGCGAGAGGACCAAGGCTGTTACAAGCGTACCTACAATGCTGTGAGGCAGCACGTGGCGCACGTGCGACAAACCAATCAAGATTCCATTACAGCGTCGGCTAACGACCAGAGTTCGTCACGGGCCGAGCTGGCCCTATGGGCCATGGGCCTGGGCTGGGCCTGGGCTGGGCCTGGGCTGGGCCTGGGCTGGGCCTGGGCTGGGCCTGGGCTGGGCCTGGGCTGGGCCTGGGCTGGGCCTGGGCTGGGCCTGGGCTGGGCCTCAACTTTAACCCTCGCCAGTGCAGGGGGTGGGGGTTGATGTCACCCCTCGGTTTATCAGGAATAACTCGCGTAAATATCAACCGATTGCGATGCAACTTTCAGTACCCTACTTGTGAACAATTTGACACATATTCTGAATCTGTTTAAGTTGTAGATCACATGACCCGTGACCTTTGACCTGTTTTCAAGGTCATGTCAGGCGCAACTGGCGTCCCGTTGTATTGATCCTGGTAACTTGTGCAGTTTCATAGTGTTTGTTGTTGAAAAAACATATGCACAGGTGTTTCCAGGTGACAGTTGTGGTTTCCATTGAGATTGTGACCTCGATTGACCTTTTCAGAGGTCAACCGAGGCCACTGACCTCCAATGACCTCATACTACTTTTTTGGCTTCAAGCAGTTTCTAGGATATTTTGTGACGCTGATTTCAAATATGGGATCCATTTTACATACTTATATGTTCCAGTGGGATCATGCGCCCCAACAGGTCCACCGAGGTCACTGACCTCAAATGACCTGACATGACCTGACATGACTTTTTTGGAATTTGGCAGTTTATAGGACATTTTGTGACGCTGATTACGAATTTGGCACCCATTAAGCATTATTATATGCTCATTCACGATTCTAGCTCGATAAAATTCAATTTATACGCATTTTCAGTTTTGATGACACTTGGGTCATTGACATGACCTCAGAAGTCACCGAATGACCCAGGACCTTAAAATCGGGTATCTATGGCTTCCTCTCGTGACAAGCACACGCTTGTTTTTAATCGAAGCTCTAGCCCAATTAGGCGTGAAACGCTAGGGGGTTGTACCCCCCCCCCCCTGCACGGTCATGCACTGATCGGACGTGCACGGGCGAGGGTTAAAGAAATCACCGGGCTCTGGACAGGCCTGGGCTGAGAATGTTGAATTAATGCGCGGAAGCTCAGGTAAGAGCTTACATATATTTTAACCAGCAGTTCACTTCCACAGCAACACAATGTTGCTGTGGGTGTGGTTTTTTTTCTTCTTTTTGGGGTTAGCATAGTTTCGTTTCGTTTAGTTTATTAAGGATTCGTCCAAGTAGTGGTATTATGAACCCTGTACATTGTAGATAAGGGCGACAGACATTTACTCATACACTATGGGAACGGTCACGGTCACGATGCATGTGAAAAACAGTGGTTCATTGTTTCACATTGATAATATACAAGTAAATATGCTATGCTAATTATTGCAAATTTTGTGAAAATAGTTATATGCTTAATCTGAACAGGCCGGACCGGGCCTGGACCTCAAATTTATAAACTTCACTGGGCCCGGTCCGGGCCTGGGCTTGGTGTTCATGGGCCCGGACCGGGCTGGGCTGGGGGTTGGTGGGCCCGTGACGAAAACTGCTGACGACACCCACATGACTGTCCCAGGAGAGATTTTTGTCGAAAGTAGCGCCTAGGTTGTTGACCTCGCTGCAAGGTACAAGGGGGCTATCGCGGAAGGCAATACAAAAGTTTGGTAGTGTACGCAAATTTGGACGGCTTCCAAGAGCGATGAGCTGAGTTTTACTCTCGTTCACTTTGAGGGCGTTCTCGCGGAACCACTCGTCTAAAGCAGCCAGAGAAGTCTCCATCTTACTGATGAGCGATGGAAGTTCGTTCATTTTACCGGAGACAATCCCTGGGTGTCGTCAGCGTATTGTACGACACACGCACCATCGGCAAACAGCGAAAAATCGTTGGCGAAAACTGTAAACAGGAGCGGTCCCAGGGCAGACCCCTGGAAGACTCCCATCGTGTTTAGCAGTGGAGGAGAGATCTTCCCAGCTCCACTGTGATCACGGAAGGACACGCTCTGGGTATGACCGACAAGGTACTCTCTGAACCACCGAACGTCAACACCGTGCAGCATGAGCTTGCGGAGTACAATCTCGTGGTCAATGATGTCAACACATTTACTGAGATCCAGCAAACACAAGAGCGAGATCTCCCCACCGTCGGTAGCCGTGAGGAGTTGGTCGGCGACAGTTGCCAGCGCGGTCTCCGTCGAATTGCGTGGACGGAAACTGTGCTGACTGGGAGATAGGAGGTGGTTGAAGGAAAGGTAGTGGTATAACTGTCGTTGGACAACGTTTTCCACCACCTTGGATATGACTGGGATGATAGAGATGGGACGGAAGTTTGAAGGATCAGTGGGGTCGCCGGTCTTAAAGATGGGGTGAATGATGGAATGTTTCCAGGACGAGGTGTAGTCGGATTGGGTTAGACAGGTATTGATGATGTGCAGGATGACATAGCCGACGGAGGGAAGCTGGCCTTAACCCGGCATTGACAGGGGTCCTCAGCCGAACGCCATTGACGGGGGGGGGGGGGGGGGCGTTAAACGCCCCCTGGTTATCTACCGAACCGATGATTGCAGCGAGACGCGCAAGGCGGCATTCGAAATCCCGCAATGAGATGAATCTAAAACATGCTAAATAATTTCAAAGTGAGGTCAAATGTCAGGTCACGGTCAGGCCAAAGGTCAAAATCGACGTGTTTTAGTTTATGGGCCATACTTTCCAGCAAAAGCTATCGATTACGACCATGATCACCCAAAGTGCTGCCAAAGGTATTATACACATCCCGCATGGGCTAAAGTGAGATTGTTAGCAAAGGTCAAGGTCAAGGTCAGGTCACAGAAATTCATTATGCGCAAAATATCTACGAAAGTCATGCAACACATGTTTTATGGGTTATTTGCCACGCATAATTCGATAGTGATAGTTATTTTACCAACTGAATTAATTTACGTGAAGTTATTGTCAAGTTCAGGTCAAATTCAGGTCACTGAACCGTCAAAATTTGAAATTGAAAAATATAAATAAAGAAGGCATGTTTATGGACCAGTGTTCTCTCAGGAATACAGTGCTGGGATTAATTTATCTGTATCTGGTCAATACAAGCAAACAAAAATGCAATTTTAAAATATGACGTCATGAGTTACCCATACTTTAGATGTCATAAGTCAGTCAAAATGGAGATATCTGTTTGAAATTTGGCACAGTAGTTGCCAATGTATAGTTCTCTGACATATCTTCCGTTTTTTTTTTCTCGAATATTTTAGCAAATTTTGATTTTGTGATAATTACAACACAAAAAAGTTTTTTTTAAAAAGTTTATGGGGGTCAAAACTAATTTAACAAAAACAAATCCGAGATAGCTGTTTGTAGACCTTGCACTTTGCTATCTTTTGCGGTTTTTCGATTGCATTTTTCTTCAAATGTGGAATTTGTACGGCCTGGCAAAGTCTAGCTGATTTTGGTGTAAAACTCGTGTGTAGTGACGTCACTAAATTCGCTATAACTCGATAGAAAAAATCGACGAAATTTCTTCATTTTGTTCACAAAAGACGTAACCATGATTTATAAGAAGGTACCCGAAGTTTTACGTTGATAGCATTTATATGATAGCTATTAGTTTTTCAACTATTTCGAAAATTCATCAAGGGGGTGTTAAACGTCCCCCAGTTAATGACGGGTTAAGGGCTCGTACACACACACACACACACACACACACACACACACACACACACACACACACACACACACACACACACACACACACACACACACACACACACACACACACACACACACACACACACACACACACATCAGATCTACAGGCGGATGAGCTCCTCATACTCAGCAGTATGTCTGCCAGGGTGTCATGGTCAGTAGGGGAGACGGTAAACCCACAGGCACCCACACGTGGGAGGCGACAGGTCAGGCCACCTGAACGGTCAGTCAGGGTAGTCAGTCAGGTTCAGAATTAAGATAACAAATGAACATTTCCACACACACAAACAATCGCTTGTGCCTGTTTGGCTAAAAATGCATTAGCATGTTTCCTAACCACTCAGAGGTTCCGCACTTTTAGAATACCTTAGCCGTATTGCACCATAACAATATCACAGAAGAAGAAGAAAATATGATGCTAGTGATGGTTCATTACAAAATAAGGTTACACGGGTTATACACGTCAAGCATGCATGAGCTCCGATGGCCTGTTAACCCTATTTGTAACAGGCTCATGGCTACCCCTATTTGTAACAGGGGAGGGGGGGGGGGGGGGGGGGGGATTCCGCCCCCCGGAGATCTCGACGAGATCTACCCGTCCTATTGTCAAAAATGAAACGGTGTTTGGTTGCCCTCAACCCGATCTACATTTCTAAATAATAATAAAAACAAATGTTGGATAGGGGGCAACAGGGGGGCAAAACTACAAATTTTAGTGGTATTTTTGATCCAACATAGCTTTCATGTTTATCGACCGATTTTAACACAACTAATAGGAATCGATAGAGCTTGAATTGGAAATTGATATATGATGGGGACGTTTGAAAATTAAAAAATAATAGGCGTGTGCAGGTCACTCAATATGGGGGTGAAGTAAATGCGTAATAAAACCATTTTTTGATGTTGTTTTTTAATAAATGAAATGGTATGTGATTGTGACATTAGATAAAACAGTTATATTTTTTTTTGTGTGTCATAGGCGGTACCAGGTTAGTGAAAAAGGGAGGTCAAATTGGCAAAAAAATATTAACCGCAGACAAGTTGGTACCCAGCACAATAAATATGTTACTGATCGTAGATAGTTCCTTTTTGCATGTTGTACTTCATCATAGGCGTATCCAGGATCCAAACTAGGGTGGCGCAAGACCTTTTGATAAGTATATTATCCGCTATTATGATACTAACTAGTCAACAGTGACTATTTCACTTACAACTTCAATTAACATTGCTTCCAGTGGCGTATTTAGAAATCAGCCAAGGGGGGGGGGGGGGCACATGCTTTTGGAGCACAATTCCTGTTTTGAGTCTAGGACCTAATAGGACCTTCTGGATCATGTTATTATAGGCCATTCTTGAAGACCCAGGTGAATTTGTGGCGCAGTGACCCCACGTGTTAAATCTATCGTCCGGATTTGGTTTTTCATCGGATTTTCTTTTATATGTAAATACGAGCGAGCGCAAAGCGCTTGCTCGTCCTTCCGTATTATATGGGGAAAATATGAATATGAGCGGCCCGGCCCGACCCGGCCCGGCCCGTGGCGACGCTTTTGAGAAGCTAATATCTCTGCAACCGCACGTCCGATTGACAAGGGGGTTTCTTTGCTGAGTAACCCCATTCACCCAAACCTGTTTCAGACCGGTGCCGACTCATGTGGGTGACTACTACTGCACGTGGCACGTGCCGCGTGAGGGGTGTTGAAAAGTGATTCCTCGCAAAAACTCTGTAACGGCTGAGCCGATTGTATTCAAATTTCGTGTGCGGTTAGGGACCTCTCAGCCGCCACTTTCCCACAAGCAGGGGTGGAGTGCCTCTGCACGTGCGCACGTGCACACCCCTATTATATATCTCAGGAACGGCTGAGCCGATTGTGTACAAATTTGGTGTATGGTTAGGGACCTCTCAGCCGCCAATTTCCCACAAGTCAGGGGTGGGGTGCCTCTGCACGTGCGCACTGCGCACCTTTTTTTGTATCTCAGAAACTACTTGCCCTATCGAGTTCAAATATTTATTATTATATATATTCATCATCATACATTTCCTTCGCGCTCGCTCGTTCATTGCCGACTACGGCGCCTTACTGGTTTATTATTATTGGCAATCAAGAGCTGAAGTGCAACTGCTAATACAAAAAAGTAAATGTACATATATACTGACGTGATGAATATGATGATTAAGCGACGTGATGAATATAATGAATAATACATCTGAAGTGGTTTTGACGATCAGTATTTCTAAGGACATGATCGCTTAGTAAATTTTCACAGGAATGACATATAATTATTTTTGCTGCCATTTTGACCCCGCGTACTTAATGAGAAGGAGCATTTTGTCCCCGACCTTATCCATTAGGACAGAACATTTTACCACCCCTGCGACAACTTACGGAAGCCCGGGGAGGACCAAAACTCAAAGGATCGCAATGAAGTGTGGCATACTTGTTATTGGCCTAGAGAAGAACGCCGTGTCAATTGGCAAGCTTGTACCGACGAAAAAGTTTTTTTGGACGCCCTAGGGTGCAGAGCCGGTGGCAGCTGCGACGGTGGTGGCGGTGCGCGAGATTAATATGTCATAATCGTATTTTGTAAATTCATTTTTTTTTGCAACAGGTGATCTGAGGTAAAAACAAAAATAACGTGATTTTATGTGGCCATTTGAAATTCGCATTTTTCATGCCAGAATCATCCCCTATATAGATAAGCCTTGGATGGTAAAAAATTGGAGATAGTTTTTCTCTAAATATTTTATTTTGAGTGTATTTTGATTTTTTTTTAATGTATTTGGAATGTATTTTTATTGTTCCGATTTTTTTTTTTGGGGGGGGGGGGGGGGGGGGGAGGGCGGGACACCCGACAGAGGCATTCTGAAGTCAATTCTTTCCATGTAAAGCCCATAGGCGTAATGTTAAAAGTACAAAAAATTGGGGACCCAGTCCCCCCTGTGGCGGAGCCCCTGCCATTGCCTGCCGTAGTTTTCAATTATGTTTAGGTCGCGTTGGAGGGATTCTTGCATTGCACATTATCTACGTTTCGCTGTAATATTCAAAGAGATATAGGTAGACAATGCTTATTTTGTTCAAGAACCATATAGATAATACGTATAAAACCGCTTGAATTATCAGTAAAAAAAAACTTTGTCCTGGTCATCTTGAAATTTACACACAAATGGAGTCCGTGCCGAATGGACACATCATATTCTGGAGTGTGACTTGGGCGCCAAGGGGGGGGGGGCATGGCCTCCATGCCCCCCCTTAAATACGCCACTGATTGCTTCCCCCCTTTTTACCCTACCTGGACTCGCCTATTATCTTATAATCGTTCGTAGAGTGGCCTGTGGTGCGTTTTTCATCCGACAACTGCAGTATGTTATGTCATTGTACGCCCATGCCTCTTGGTTTCCTTCCAATAATATGACCCCCTTTCTTCCATTCCTGAGCGCGCCTCTGCAAAAAATGACTTTATTCCCTTTTCTGGCCTCATATGTGCATATATCATTATAAGCTAAACGTCTATTGCGCCGTTATCGCTGGCATATCGTCATCACCATGCCAGTCACCCCCCCCCCCTTTCATGTGTTCTGAACACGCCCCTGAAACTCTATATGTAATAAATTATGCAAATAATGGAAGCAGAATCCATATTTTACATCTTGATAGCTATAAATGCCCTTACATCTCTCTATTGGCTTCCCGACAAGCATTGCATACTTCCTGGAAATCCCCCTTTTCAAGCCCCTGAAACAGCCTCTGCCATGCAATTTTTATGATATTTCATTAACATCAACTAATTTGCACTTGTTGCAATCACCGTAAACCGATGTAACTCCTTCATACTTGAGGCAGTTAGGAAGAACCGTGAAGATCGCATTTCCGTATTATCGCCAAATGTCGCCTCCGAACCCACCCAAAACTGTGCCCTGGAACCGCCTCTGTTCAAGTTAAGAACTCAAAATTTTGACTCCAAATGTGGTATTCAATTCTATGAAAAGTCCCAAAATTTCATGGGCCTCCTCCCAGCCCTTCTGGAGATATCTGCGAAAAACATGAGGGGGGGGGGGCGGAATCTGCCCCCCCCCGTACAAATAGGGTTAATGCTTCATCAACTTGGCTCATTACCTCTGTTTTCGTTTTGCAATTTCCCCCAAAGCCCGTTGATGTGATGTGATGCGCGGGTAGAATAAATATGCTCTGGGAAATGAGAACAAGCTACATGAGTTCTATGACATAACAGCATGTTCATTTACGTTGAAACATATCTTATTGCTTTGTGATTGCATTCGTGTCTTTGGCATATAAATAAAGCAGGGGGCAAACATTAATCACCTAAGATAGCGAATGCTAAAACAGTAACATAAAGTAAATTTATCGCACTGACCTGACAGGTGTTTATCATTTAGCTGTTCGGTGGCGGTCACATCTGACTAGCAACTGGACTGCTGACTCAGTGCTGACTCAGTGATGACTGCTGACTCACTGCTGACTGCTGACTCAGTGATGACTGCTGACTCAGTGATGACTGCTGACAGTGCTGACTGCTGACTCGGTGCTGACTGCTGACTCAGTGCTGACTGCTGACTCAGTGATGACTGCTGACTCAGTGCGGACTGCTGACTCAGTGCTGACTGCTGACTCAGTGCTGACTGCTGACTCAGTGCTGACTGCTGATTCAGTGCTGACTGCTGACTCAGTGCTGACTGCTGACTCAGTGCTGACTGCTGATTCAGTGCTGACTGCTGACTCAGTGCTGACTGCTGACTCAGTGCTGACTGCTGACTCAGTGCTGACTGCTGACTCTGTGCTGACTGCTGACAGAGTGTCTGGCAGCGGCTGGCCGGGCTGCTACAGAATGGCAGGCGGCGACTGACTGGACTGATGGCGGAGCGGTTCGGTGTTTGTGTTCTGACAGCTTTCCGAACCTCTCAGCTTGGATTCTCAGGCGTCTCCGATGAAAGCGCTAACGCATCGTCACTTAACGGGTGCATCTGTTGGAAGAGAGCAGACATGTCAGTACCAACCAAATCTACTTCGGTCGGACATGTCTTATATCGCATAACGATAAGTTTAAGAGAGATGCACATGCGGTCATCGTTCTCGGGAAAGTAGCAAGTTTCGGGTGGGACAACCAGACTATTACTGCTCGGATATATGAGGTTGCACTGAACAGTTGCTAATGGCGAGAAATACTGTATTAACCCTATTCCTGCGGGCGGCCAGAATTATGTTAACCTGCGGGGGGGGGGGGGGGGGGGGGGCAGATTCTGCCCCCCCCGAGATCTCGAGAACCGTTCGGTCTATTTCGATGGGAAAACGCCATTCGATTCGTCATGACAAGATCTCTCTTTTGGACCCCAAAGTTTTGATTTTGTTCAAAAATGGGGGCCAGGATGCAAAAATCCGAAAATTTTGGGTGTTTTTCGAAAGGTCATTGCGGCCATGTGGCTCGACCGATTGTCATGCTCCAAACGTTTTTGAGCTTCAAATGTACTGGTCTTTAATATATCAAAAGTAAAACAAACAAAATAAAAAATCATAGGCGTATTCAGGGAATGTAAAATGGGGAGATTTTCTGGGGAAAATATGTGCTGTTCGTGATTGTTTGGGATGACATGAAAGTCACATGTGGGCATTACATGCTGTAATTTCTTAAATTTATATATTGCGCATAGGCGGATCCAGGAAAAAACATGGGGGAGGCACCATGCGCGTAACGCTTTTATCCTCTTACTAATTTGAAGTTGGACCTAATTTGAGGGTGGGTATCATCTCCCATTTTTTATCGTGAGTGCGTCTCTGCCCCCCAAATATGTACAATCCCAGTATCTATGATGCATATTGCATTGAAATTATTTCTGACGCATTTATTGCACTGCAAACCACGAAGAAGTATGCGCCGGCAAAACAGCATTCGTAACACCCTCCCCAAAACAGGAGCCTGGAACCGCCTCTGCTGGACCGATTTTTTCAAAATTTTGACAACACGCGCCATACAATTTTAGGAAAAGTCACAAAGTTTCAGGACGCTAGGTTTAACGGTTTAGAAGCGGCAAGTGCAAAACCACCGGGAGGGGCAGAATCTGCCCCCGCAGGGAATAGGGTTAACTCTATTTGTAACAGGTTCCTGGCTACCCCTATTTGTAACAGGGGGGGGGGGGGCGGATTCCGCCCCCGGAGATCTCGAGATCTACCCGTCCGATTTTCAAAAATGAAACGGCGTTTGGTTCCCCTCAACACGATCTACATTTCTAAATAATACAAAAATCTAAATTTTTTGATAGGGGGGCAACAGGGGGGCAAAAACCACACATTTTAGTGGTATTTTTGATCCAACATGCTTTCATGTTTATCGACCGATTTTAACACAATAATACGAATAGATAGAAATTGAATTGGAAATTGATATATGACAATGGCGTGTGAAAATCAAAAATCATAGGCGTGTGCAGGTCACTCAATATGGGGGTGAAGTAAATGCGTAATAAAACCATTTTTTATGTGTTTTTTTAGAAATGAAAATGGTATGTGATTGTGACATTAGGCAAAACAGTTTAAAAATCATATTTTTTGCCATAGGCGGGTACCAGGTTAGTGAAAAAGGGGGGTAAAAATTGGAAAAAATATCAACCGCAGACAAGTTGCTACCCAGCACTATAATATGTTACTGATCGTAGATAGTTCCTTTTTGCATGTTGTACTTCATAATAGGCTATACAGGATCCAAACTGGGGCGGCTCAATACCTTTTGATAAGTATATTATCCGCTATTATGATACTAACTAGTCAACAGTGGACTATTTCAACTTACAACTTCAATTAACACTTGCTTACCCCCCTTTTACTCTACCTTGACTCGCCTATTATCTCATAATCGTTCGTAGAGTAGCCCGTGGTGCGTGTTTCATCCGAAAACTACAGTATGTTATGTCATTGTACGCCCATGCCTCTTAGTTTCTTGCAATAATATGCCCCTTTCTTCCATTCCTGAGCGCGCCTCTGCCAAAAATGACTTTATTCCCTTTCCTGGCCTCATATGTGCATATATAATATAAGCTAACCGTCTATTGCGCCGTTATCGCTGGCATATCGTCATCACCAAGCCAGTCACCCCCCTTTTCATGTGCCTGAACACGCCCCTGAAACTCTATATGTAATAAATTATGCAAATAATGGAAGCAGAAAGCTATCTTTTACATCTTGATAACTATAATGCCCCTTAATTGCTCTATTTGCTTCCCGCCAAGCATTGACTACTTCCTGGAAACCCCCCCCCCCCTTTTCAAGCCCCTGAAACTGCCTCTGCCATGAAATTTTAAGATATTTCATTACATCAACTAATTTGCACTTGTTGCAATCACCGTGAACCGATGCAACTCCTTCATACTTGAGGCAGTTACGAAGAAACCGTGAAGATCGCATTTCCGTATTATCGCCAAATATCGCCTCCGAACCCACCCAAAACTGTACCCTGGAACCGCCTCTGTTCAGGTTAAGAACTCAAAATTTTTACTCCAAATGCGTTTATTTAATTCTATGAAAAGTCCCAAAATTTCATGGGCCTGCTCCCAGCCGTTCTGGAGATATCTTCGAAAAACATGAGGGGGGGGGGGGGCGGAATCCGCCCCCCCTGTTACAAATAGGGTTAAGCTTTGCTGCAAATAATTTGGATACAACATTTCAGCAAAAATAAGTTCTGAAATTTTGTAAGATATGGGTCCTAGAACCCAAGTCGTACATGCTGGAGGTAGGCTGAATATCTCACCAGAGAGAATTTGCCGCTTTGCCATTATTTCCATTTGCAGAGTAAATTTCTGCTAGTATCGAACATCTGTGTGCATATGAAGCGACCATTAACCTCCATTATAATTTAAATGCTAAATGTATTCTAAGTAGTGTTCCATTGGATAACTGTAGGCCATTTATTCGAAACCTTCTAGCTCCATGCCGGGTTCAAACTTACGAATAAACTGTGACACAGCCTGCTCCTGGTATAAAATCAAACTTGTTTCACTTTTGATACATAACTTTCGGTATTAGCTGTAACCCGCCCTTGATTATCAGCCGAACGC
>JAXIVJ010019455.1:7500-15000 GCA_036785665.1 Chirona hameri | reverse complement strand
GCTTGAAATCGGCCGTCATTGCAAGGCATTCTGAAGGCAATAATGTAAGCAACTAGACACAATGTTTTTTGCTGAAAACTACTGTATAGGCTCGGAAAACGATGAAGAATTTCCTGGAGTGGTATTTATTTTGCTACGACTCGTAATGAGCATAATATTGAAGAGTTTAGTTGGGTGGCATTTGAGTGGCGTTGGGTGGATTTTCTCATCCTTCGGAGGAATTTTGCTGCGGGATGATTTTATAGAGACATATGATGCGTAACTGTTTCGAAACAATATGCAATGTGGCGTGTCTGCTGCTGTAATGCTAAATGTATCTTGGATGCTCTGGGAGGGATGTAATGCTTCTAGACTTAATTTCAGTTGGTTATGGCAGATAGGTGCCTTGCCAGGTTACTGTCAATTTTATTGTCTGGCTTGTTTGATCTTGGTCTAAGAGAGAAGCCAGACAGTGTTGTATCAGTATTGAAATGCTGAGCATCATAGCTTTCTTTCCATGGGTCTCGTTTTCTATAGGCCTGGTGGGGCCAGGGGCCTACCAATAATCTCACATTTTAACATTAGGCCTATGGCGTTGCATGGTAAGAATGACCTTAAAATCTATAAAGTTAGCATTTATCATAAAGTTAGCCTACCAATCATTTTCAGGACACAACGCCCCTGTTTCTTTCCTTCCATCCCAGGTAGTTAACCATTTCAATTTCATGACTTTCAGGTAGTATTGATTCAATGGCTGATTACCTAGATGGATACTGAAATATATGCAGCCTGAGTGTCCCTCCCTCTTTCTCTCTGTGAAACTTCACTCCACACGTTGCAGGTGTTTGCTCGCAGCTGAGCTCAAAATTGAAATACAAGTCACAGTCTGTTTATTTACAGCATCACATCCACAGTAGCACTTAGGCATTATGAATGTCAATTAATATCCATCATCATTTTGCAATTCAGAGATGATGCAATTGCAATTCATGTTGTTGTTGGAGCGCCCTTAAACTCCAATCATCATCAATTCAGAGATGTGGTCATTGTCATTAACAGGGCATGTGCATGGTTCAGCATGATCATTTGTATGATGTTTATCTTTAGTTCCGTGTGATGCAGGATCCAGGATGGTGATTAATGGATAGCTTGCTTGTGGATTTGGACAGTATCTTCTGAAACAAAGTTGTTTTCTATGTCAAAGAAGTTATGTTTTGAAACTCAGGCAGAACATTTAACGAACACAAAAATAGCAATGATTGATGAGAAAAATGAAATGAGAAAAAAGACAAAACAATAATTTAAAGATGAGGAAATAATTTTTGATAGGTGGTATTTTCCACCCACTTATACGAAAATTTAAACACTGTGAGGGGAAGCCAAAAATTAACCGCAGGCAAGTTAACAGCAAATATTAACCGTAGGCAAGCTGCTACCCAGCAATATAAATGAGTTCCTGAGCGTAGATAGCTCCTTTTTGCATGTTGTACTTCATCAATAAATTTAGTTTTTTCTTTCTTCAAATAAATTCAATCCATTTTGTTAAAACAAATTGTCCAGTTGGGAACCCAATAGGTTGAGAAATGTTATTATCCAGCCCTGAATAAAACAACTTCCCAACCAACTTCTTTGGAAAGGCTTCTGCCGTGACCGTTACCAAATTTAAGATAAAGTTTTTTCTCGAATGGGCGAAGCCACACAATTTTTAGTGGGGGCCAGCCATGTGTTTGCCCCCCCCCCCCCCACTCCCATGGGACTGATGTTACAATCATACTACATAATCGGGGGGGGGGGGAGTGGTAAAGCGATCCTCGGTGTCTCCCTCCCCTACAGTGGCGACGCTCCTGGCTTTTTGCACCATATTTCCTATACAGAACATCGCTGACTAAGGAAAATATAAGGTAAACGAGTAGAAGTGTGATGTTTGTAGAATTTGGCAAAACAAACTCACACTTTCGATGTCCTCTATGCAAAATATGTTCTTGTATATGGAACAATAGACACGCACACGGCTGGGGGGGGGGGGGGGGTTGATTTCAACTCCCCTCCCCCTCCGGTTTGCATTAAATAGCGGAAAAGCGACGGCGCTGTGCCAAATTTTGCACAGCTGTTTTGGCATCAAGTACCCACATAGTCTGAATGTTTTATCTCGGGTCAACTCAGGTCAGGTCTCCAGGGCAGGTCACGTGACCCCAACTCCAAAACGTTTTCGGTCATACTACACCCACAGTTTTTGGCCGCCCAGTTTCCAACTTGCAGGATTTCGAAGGTCACAGTTACCTAAAATTTGCATTTCTCGGATTTTGTATATCGGTGACCTAAGGTCAGGTCAATTTCGTGATCTCCCCATTGGGGAAATAAATGTGTCAATGTCAAATGTCAATGGGGAAATAAATGTTCCCTTGTTGACCTTGACCTGAGGTCAAATTTCTATGTTGACCTTACCTGGGTATCAATAATATAATAATGAATATGATTCGAGGCGCCTAGACGAGACAAACACGATGGCATCAAAGTTATTGCCCTATCTGTATTAGGCAATATGTGACTTGCGAAAAACAGCTTTGCCAAAAATTGACCTTTTTGACCTTCGATGACCTCTGGAGCCTAAACTATTGACCTAAGATAAAATTGATGACACCTTGGCTTTTGCATTTTTCAACAGGTTTTGATGTTTTTTTTCCTCCTTTGTTCCTAGCTACCATAGTTCCTGAGATATTTTGGAGTTTCTGGAGTGAAATCTTAAACCTGGAAAATCTGACCTTTCCATGACCTCTGGTAATCACAATATTGACCTGACGTAAAAAATAGACCAATATGCTTTCGATAGAGATTGTCTCGCGCTATCTAACGCCGTTTCCGCTTGTCGCTACGTTGCGTGGTTTTCGAGATCTTAACCCGCCATTGGCTGGGGTGGGGGCGGCTTTCGCCCCCCCCCTAACGGACTTTCGCAATAGCTTAGAAACTAATAGGGCTATCGACATGAAATTAAATGAAACATCATGAAACATCAGACATGTTGAAGAATCACGTGGAGAATATCCAAACCAAATTTACAAGCAATATCTGTATTTTTGACTGACTTATCGCTCCATAAGTATGGTAACTCATGACGTCATGTTTTTAAAATGCGTTTGTTGGCTTTTAGTGACCAGATACAAACAAATAAATGCCAGCATTGTATTTCTGAAACAAAACTGGTCTAGACACATGTCTTTTTTATTTATATTTATCAATTTCAAATTTTGACCTTATTTGACCTGACCTTGACCTTATATGCGTTTTGTGCGATAATAGTCGCAATCTAAGGCTTTGGATGCAAAGTGTGTTCCAAAAACTCGAATATCTCAATTTTATCTTTGACCTGACCGTGACCTGACGTGACCTTATTTGGAAAATGTCGTGTATGCTATGGATGCGATTTATTGAGATCTGTCAATTTCCGCCTTGCACGTCTCGCTGCGGTTATTGGTTAGGAAGATAGCCAGGGACGACCCCCCCCGCCAATGGCGTTTGGCTGAGACCTTAGCCAATGCCGGGTTAATTGAGTGGGGGCTGACCCCCCCCCCCCCCCCCCCGCCGTTCGTGGCTGGCACAAACCCCCGGCCGTGTGCGTGTAAAATCAGCCACGCCAAAGTTGGGCGTGGCGCCACCCCTGGTCCCAAGGTTGGGGGCATGCGCCCCGTCTGCCCCCCCCCCCTCCCCTGTTCCCGGGCCTATGGAATACATAATTAAATATTGCATTGTAATGCATATTATTGTATTCAATCTTGGAGACCGAAAAAGAAGGACGATGTCGGTTCCCTCCTCCCATGAACGCCACTGATCGTCAATTTCTTTTCCAGAGATTTTCAAACTCACCAAACACTGCAGCTACAACTCCTCTGGATCAGAATGCGAGACTGGACAAGTGAAACGACGCCGGGGCCACATTGGTAGGCACGGCAGAGATAATTATGAACGTGACGATTGTACAACTGACGGCAACAATACACTGACTACCTATCGTGGCATCAACAGAGGCGGGAAACGCTACAGCTGTGATGACTGCGGGAAGATGTTTACTCGACAGCATCATCTGACCAGCCACCGCCGAATCCACTCCGGCGCAAAGCCCTACAGATGTGACGACTGCGGGAAGATGTTTAATCAGCAATCAGCAATGACCATCCACCGCCGAATCCACACCGGCGAAAAGCCCTACACATGTGACGACTGCGGCAAGATGTTTAGTGCACAGGGCCATCTGACCAGCCACAGGCGAATCCACACCGGCGAAAAGCCCTACAGATGTGACGATTGCGGGAAGATGTTTACCCTTAAAGGCGATCTTGTCCGTCATTGTCGGTTACACTCTGGCGAGAAGCCCTACAGATGTGACGATTGCGGGAGAATGTTTACTCAGCAGGGCTATCTGACCCGTCACCGCGTGGCGCACAAAGACGAAAAGCCCTACACATGTGACGATTGCGGGAAGATGTTTAAACGACAGACCAATCTGGCCAGTCACTGTTTGATACACACCGGCGAAAAGCGCTACAAATGTGACCACTGCGGGAAGATGTTTGCACAACAGGGCAGTCTGACCCGTCACTGCTTGATACACACAGGGGAGAAGCCCTACAGATGTGACGATTGCGGGAAGATGTTTACCGAAAAGAGCGATCTGGTCCGTCATTGTCGGATACACTCTAGCGAGAAGCCCTACAGATGTGACGATTGCGGGAAAATGTTTACTCTACAGTCGTATCTGACCCGCCACCGTCAGACGCACACCCACGAAAAGCCATGTGACGATTGCGGGACGATGTTTAACAGTAAGGACCATCTGGTCCGTCATTGTCGGATACACACAGGCGAGAAGCCCTACAAATGTGACTACTGTGGGAAGATGTTTAAACTACAGGTCAATCTGACCCGTCACTGCTTGATACACACAAAGGAGAATCCATACATATGTAACGATTGCGGGAAGATATTTTCTCACCAGGGCTATCTGACCCGTCATTGTCGGATACACTCTGGCGAGAAGCCCTACAGATGTGACGATTGCGGGGAAATGTTTACTCTACAGGCCTCTCTGACCCGTCACCGTCAGACCCACACAGACACAAGGCCCTACACATGTGACGATTGCGGGAAGATGTTTACTCACCAGGGCTATCTGACTCGTCATTGTCGGGAACACGCATGCGAAAAGCCCTACACATGTGACGATTGCGGGAAAATGTTTACTTTACTGGGCTCTCTGACCCGTCACCGTCAGACGCACACAGACAAAAAGCCCTACACATGTGACGATTGCGGGAAGGTGTTTAGTCGACTGGCCGATCTGACCCGCCACCGCCGCCGGATTCACACTACAGAGGAGACGACTGCGGGAAAATGTTAACTGTTCGGAATACTATGATCTGTCACCGCCGGATACACACACACAGGAGAAGCTTTACTGCACTCTGACGCTGCGGGAAGATGTTTACTCGTCAGACCCGTCACCGCCAGATACAGAAACATGGAATATACGCTACAAATGTGTCACGTGTGATATTGCATTTATCACAAAGGACAATATGATGAGTCATTGCCGTTTGTTAAGGCGCTAGAAGCTCTTCAGATGTAACGAATGTGGGGAGACGAATTATAACAATCTAACTCGTTACCCATCAATGTGTTTGTGTACATAAATGTGTGGATGTGCTTCTACTCCAGCGAACATTGCAGTTACAGGTACGAACCACCCATCAAAGGATGTGGCTTTTCAAGACGAGTGTCGACATTGTTTTCGATTGGAAATCCAATGGAAATTGACAAAGTTATTGCCAGTAATATGTCTAGCTCATCACGAACTTGGCGTAATTCAGGGTAATGCAAACACAAATATTGGCACAATTTAATCGATATATTGCAGGTACCGCGACCAGCCACCCATCAAGACATGCGTATTTTCACGAAGCATCTTTTGGTAATTTTCAATTGGAAATCTGTTCAAAATTAATACGCCATTGGCTGTGGGGGGATTCCCCCCCCCCCCCCCTCCCCCCGTTTCCCGCCACCCCTTCGGTTCATCGGAATGGTTTCCGCCACCCCAGCTGCTGCCTGAGTCGCTGCCTGAATGGCAGCAAGTCATCAGGGTCCTCAGAATCCCCACAGCCCCCCCCCCCTCGCCAGCCAGTCCCGGGTACGGCTCGCAGCTGACCGACAGCAATGATGACTTGTCAGTTGGGAAGTACCACCGACTACCGACAGTACCCTGGGCAGTACCACTGTAGTAGTGTCAGTACCACCCACATGCCGCCCGAGGTCAGGCAGCTTAGGAATCCTATCCTCAAGTCACACATTCCTCGGCCTTCCCCATCCCTAGCGAAGCACCGCCGCACCAGGGCCGCAGCGAAGCGCGTTCTGGACAGTAATTATTCATGGCTTCCCCCATGCTGAATTTGTCCTCCAGTGGAATACTAGATGTAATATCCCACTGGGGCAGTTCAAACATTATATATTGAATAACAATCCGTTAGCAGCCGCCGTTCAGGAAACTTTATTGACGCCAACTTTACTAATTATACCTTCAAAACCCCAGGCTTTAGCTTATATGCACATAATGTAAACAACACCACGCCGAGGCGCCTCGGCCTTGCTTATTTCAAATAACCTTTTCCATCACCAAATTTACCTTCAAACAATCCTAAATGCTGTCTGCGTCAATATCGAAATCGTGCAGTAAATCGAAATCGAAATCGTATTAGTACTTTCACTAATATATTATATATATATATATATATATAATTATATACTATATATATATATATATATATATATATATATATATATTTGTACATGGAAATGGCTTGAAAAAGCATAATTATCAGAAGATAATGGGAGTATATGTACTCTGGGTGCGGTGTGTTGATGATATTCTAGTAATAGCACCCACAAACCATTGGATTTTAAGGAAAAGCTTCACGAACTTAACTTAGTAGATCCTAAAATCCAGTTAACTATAGAACATGAAAAACATGGCGCTATTCCTTTACTTGACACGTAAATTGTGCAAACAGGAAATCACGTCAAATTCAAAGTATGCCGGAAACCTACAAAAGAGAAGATTACATGCACTTCTTCCCTGGACACAGCGATAGGGTAAAACGTGGGGTAGTTTTAGGGTTCTTTCTTAGAGCTCTTCGCATATGTAGCAAAGAATATCTCGATGAGGAAATTCAGCATATCATATCATCTTTCATGAAGCTTAAATACCCAAAAGGACTACTTCTTAATCTAAAAAAGAAAGCTACCCTCAAGTATATATATACATACATATACATTATTCGGAACAAATCAAAGATAGCAAAGACCCGAAAGAAGGATGCTCGATATATGTCCATAACCTAACTCCAAAATAGCCGTAGCAATTGCGAATCACCTCGAAACGACGGGTATTAATGTAGCACTGACGTCTGGCAGAAAAGTAGGACAGATGCTAGCTCAAAAGAAAACATCCCAGCATAACGACATCAGCGTCGTTTA
>JAXIVJ010019454.1:10000-19418 GCA_036785665.1 Chirona hameri | reverse complement strand
CATAAACAACAGTGGCCTGAAAGACTCGCTCTGTTATGGAGAATAAAGGTATCCTAGGGGCTTGGAGGACTTCGATATACATTGTGCAATTGAATTATCCCGTGCTTTTTTTCCAGAAAGGTTAAGACTTGAGAAACCCAAATACCCTTTTAATCTTAGCACCCGTGGATATTCCTGGAATTGAAACTGCTGACATGAAGGCACGAAATGTTTTCAAGACAAACATATTTCAATATCACTTTATATTAGTGAATATGCAACAACCCTGCAATGCGAAGCATATCCTAGTAACGGTGTAAAATACTTAGGTATCCATCTGGAGACTATTTAGCCTGTAAATTGCAGCATTTTTCAGTGTCTGACACATTCTGGTTATCCAGGTGCCTGGGGGTTCCCACATCACGGGCGTCGTCCCAGGCTGGGATTTGCACTTCGTCAGTCATCTGGGGTTCCCACATCACGGCGTCGTCCCAGGCTGGGGTTCCCACATCACAGCGTCGTCCCAGGCTGGGGGTTCCCACATCACAGCGTCGTCCCAGGCTGGGGTTCCCACATCACGGCGTCCGTCCCAGGCTGGGGGTTCCTACATCACAGCGTCGTCCCAGGCTGGGGTTCCCCACATCACGGCGTCGTCCAAGGCTGGGGTTCCCACATCACGGCGTCGTCCAAGGCTGGGTTCCCACATCACGGCGTCGTCCCAGGCTGGGGTTCCCACATCACGGCGTCGTCCCAGGCTGGGATTCCCACATCACGGCGTCGTCCCAGGGCTGGGGTTCCCCACATCACGGCGTCGTCCCAGGCTGGGATTGCACTTCGTCAGTCATCTGGAGTTCCCACATCACTGGCGTCGTCCAAGGCTGGGGTTCCCACATCACGGCGGTCGTCCCCAGGCTGGGGGTTCCCACATCACGGCGTCGTCCCTGGCTGGGATTCCCACATCACGGCGTCGTCCCAGGCTGGGGTTCCCACATCACGGCGTCGTCCCCAGGCTGGGGATTGCACTTCATCATTTTTTTTAGTAAGTCCGATACTGCAGTGGGCTATTTTAAGCGATTACCAAAAACCTAACCTAACCTAACCTAACCTAAGCTAACCTAACCCCGCCATTAAGTCCGATCGAGTAGTAAACAGGGCATACGCCATTAAGTCCGATCGGTGTCGGCCCTACCGCTCGTAGCCATTAAGTCCGATCGGGTCGGCCTAAGATTCACTCGTGACTAAAAAGCAAGTCTCGCGTGATATAAGTAATCGTGTGCTTAAAATAAAACATCTCATATTTAGCAGCACAGCTGCGAAGCTAATCACGTTGTATCGACTCTGACACTGGACTCGTTCTCCCAATCACAACAAGCCAACTCCAGCTCCGACTCCGACTTCTGTCTTTGATCCCCCCCCCCCCCCCACTCCGAGTAAAATTGCTAACTCACTCCTACTATACGGTCCGACTATACGACTATATACTCTGAGTGCGACCCTGAAGTCACGGGGTTTTCACAGACTTGCTTCCGACTCCGACCGAGTTGGAAGTAGTGAACTCCGACTCCAACTCGGACTCCGGGCAAAATTCCTTATAATGATCAGCATAAATTATAATCATAAATCATATCTAATCATAGCGGGGGTACCCGGCGTTACCCGGGTAAAATATATATATTTTCTCCCCCACTATGCCAAGACCACGGTCATGAATCAAATTTTACTGCGCTCCTCCCAGTATGCCGTAAGGCCACGGTCATGAATCTAATATAATTTTATAGCGCTCCTCCCAGTATGTCATAAGGCCACAGCAATGAATCTAATTTTAGAGTGTTCCTCTCAGTATGCCATACGGCCACGGCAATTAATATAATTTTAGAGCGCTCCTCCCAGTATGCCATAAGGCCACAGCAATTAATCTAATTTTAGAGTATTCCTCTCAGTATGCCATAAGGTCACGGTAATGAATCTAATTTTAGAGCGTTCCTCTTAGTATGCCATAAGGCAGGGGAACAGCCAGGATTTTTCGATGGGGGGGAGGGGGGGCTAAACCGAAGTGGGCACCTTAGCATTGGCTGATGCCCCCCCCCCCCAAAAAAAAAAACACAAAAAAAACATGAATTTGTTGGTAACTTTCATTTAAAAATGGAATTTTGTTTAATTGTTATTTATTTTCACTGTTTTTGTTTTGTTTTTTATTGTAGGTAATTCAAAATTTGTCATTTTCATCCATCCCTAATATAGTCCCCATGTTAAAGTACATGTGTGCTTGGATTTGTCCCTAGTAATTGTATTTGGTCTGTGGGCAGTGACGACGTATTGCCGCTTTGCCCCCCCCCCCCCTGGATCCGCTAGTGATGCCGTGGGGTCTAGCAAGGGAAGGGGCAGAGGGGGTGACAACATTAGGGGCAGCGGAAGCTTTTCATAGTTAGGGGGGGCAAAGTTGATTTTTGGAAGTATATTCTTTTCATGCAACGCCAAAGGGTAACCCGGCCTTGACTGGGGTCTCAGCAGAACGCCATCGAATGGGGGGGGGGGGCGTTACCCCCCTAGTTATCTTCCCGAACCAATGATCGCAGCGAGACGCACAATGCGTCAATCGAAATCTCTCAATGAGACGAATCTAAAGCATACTCAAAAAATGTAAAAGTGAGGTCAAATGTCAGGTCACGGCCAGGTCAAAGGGTCAAAATAGACGTAGTTGAGTTTATGGGCCATACTTTTCATCCAAAGCCTTCGATTACGACCATGATCACCCAAAGTCCTGCCAAGGGTATGATACACATCCCCGCATGAGCCTAAAATGAGATTGTTGGCCAAGGCCAAGGTCAAGGTCAGGTCACAAAAGGTTCACTATGCTCAAAAATATCTACGAAAGTCATGCAACACATATTTTATGACTTATTTTCCACGTATAATTCGATAGTGATAGTCATTTTACCACTTGACTTCATTTATGTGTAGTTAATGTCAAGTTCAGGTCAAGTTCAGGTCACTGAAGGTCAAAATTTGAAATTGATCAATCTAAATAAAAAAAGACATATTTCTAGATCAGTTTTGTCTTCAAAATACAGTGGTGCCATTGCTTTGTCTGTATCTTATCAATAAAAGTCAAACAACGCAATTGTTAAATATGACGTCATGAATTACCCATACTTTAAATGCCATAAGTCAGTCAACAATTGTGATATAATTCTGAAATTTGGTATGGTAGTTTCCCATATGTGGTTCTCCGACATATATTCCAGTTTTTTTTAATAGCTTTGACAAATTTGATTTTGTGGGCATTTTCCCCCATTTTTTTTCCTTTTTGGGGGTCAATTTTTTTCTTCTTAATCCGAGATAGCTATGTTGTAGCCCTTGTCATTTTCTATCTTTTGACGTTTTTGGATTGCATTTTGCTCAAAATATGGCATTTGTACGGTCTGTTACATTTTAGCTGATTTTGGTGTAAAACTCGTGTGTAGTAACGTCACTAAATTCGATATAACTCGAAATTTGTTCGCTGAAGTTGCTTTATTTTCCCACAAAAGACGTAAACGTGATTTAGAAGAAAGTACCCGAAGTTTCACGTTGATAGCGCTATTGTTTTTTGAGCTATTACGAAAATTTATCAGGGGGGGGGCGTTAAACGCCCGCCCCTCCCCCCGTTAATGGCGGGTTAATGTTCAATTTGGCTGGAGTTGGGGGAGGGGGGGGGGGGGGGGAAACTTGTCCCTACTGCCCCCTCCCCCGCCTCCGCCACTACCATATACAACCAATTACCAAAACCCCTCACACAAATCTTAAAACATCACGGATCACGAATCGTGATGACAAAAGCGGATCCAGGATTCATTCGACCAAGGCTTTTGTTCTGCCTCAACTCATTTCTATTGAATTTATTTATATTTTTGTCAATGCCCCGTCCCCCGTGCACTGCTGACGCCTGACGCCGCATGGCTAATGTAACCCACTACGCCCGGGGCCCGGGGGCAGGAGGCATTTCCCCTCCAATTTTAGAAAAATGGGCCTTTGTCCCCCCCCCCCCGAGATGCCAGATGGGCAGCTTTCTGAGGTATCAGGCATCTGAGTCGATGATGGTCCTTTTATGGTCTAAAGATGGGTCCTTTCAAGGCCTCTGATTGGCCTTTTCCAGACCTGAGAAGGGCCCTTTCCGGGCCTAAATTGAACTATTCCCAAACTCAAGACAAACTTCTACGACTTTGATGGACTCTTTCCAGATCTGAGATGGGCCCTTTCTGGTCTGCATGTGAGCCATCATTGACCATGCTATGTCTGAGTTCAAGGGTAAGATGAGCCCTAACCAGCCATGGGGACTTTCTGGGCCGAATTTACCGAAACGGTCCTTCTCCAGCTCAAAGATGGGCCCTTCCCAGTCCTCTCCAGACTTTTTTCTTCTTTCAGGCCAAATTATACGGGCCCTCTCTGGACCTGAGATGGGTCCTTACCTGGCCTAAGAGCAGACCTGAGATGGGCCCATTCTGAGCCTAAGATGGCCCCTCTCCGGATCTGAGATGGGCCCTTCCCGGGCCTAAGAGCAGAGATGGGCCTTTTCCGGACCTGAGATTAAGGCACTTTCAAAGCCTAAAATGGACCTTTTCAAAACCTGAGACCGGCCCATTCTGAGCCTAAGATGGGGCCTTTCCAGACCTGAGATGAGATGGGCTCTTTCTGAGCCTAAGATGGGTCCCTCTCGGCCTCTCCGGATCTGAGATGGCCCCTCCCTGGGCCCAAGAGCAGATATGGGCCTTTGCCGGACCTGAGATGCAGGCTGCTCACTTTCAAAGCCTAAAATGGGTTCTTTTCAGATCTGAGACGGGCCCTTTCTGAATTCACGATGGGTCCTTTCAAAACCTGAGACTGGCCCATTCTGAGCCTAAGATGGGCCCTTTCCAGACCTGAGATGGGCCCTTTCCAGACCTGAGATGGGCCCTTTCTGAGCCTAAGATGGGCCCTTTCTGAGCCTAAGATGGCCCCTCTCCGGATCTGAGATGGGCCCTTCCCGGGCCTAAGAGGAGAGTTGGGCCTTTTCTGGACCTGAGATGCAGATGCACTTTCAAAGCCTAAAATGGGCCTTTTTCAGACCTGAGACGGACCCTTTCTGAATTCACGATGGGCCCTTTCAAAACCTTAGACCAGCCCATTCTGAGCCTAAGATGGGCCCTTTCCAGACCTGAGATGGGCCCTTTGTGAGTTCACGATGGGCCCTTTCGAAACCTGAGATGGGCCAATTCAGAGCCTAAAATAGGCCCATTCTGAGCCTAAGATGAGCCCATTCAAAGCCTAAAATGGGCTCTTTCCAGACCTGAGATGGGTCCTTTCTGAGCCTAAGATGGGCTCTTTCCAAACCTGAGATGGGCCTTTTCCGAGTTCACGATGGGCCCTTTCAAAATCTGAGATGGGTCCATTCTGAGCCTAAGATGGGCCCATTCAGAGTTTAAGATGGGCCTTTTCCAGGCATGAGATGGGCCCTTTCTGAGCGCAAGATAGGCCCTCTCCGGACTTAAGATGGGCCCTTCCCGGGCCTGAGAGCTGAGATGAGCCTTTTCTGGACCTGAGATGCTCGCTTTCTGAGGCTAAATTTGGTTTTATCAGGCCTGAAATGGGCCCTTTCTGAGTCCACGATGGGCCCCTTTCAGACCCGAGATGGGCCCCTTTGAGCCGCGACGGGGGGTGGGGGGCTTTAGCCTCCATAGCCCCCCCCCCCCCTGGCTGCGCCCCTGCATAAGGCCACGGCAATTGATCCAATTTTAGAGCGCTCCTCCCAGTATGCCATGAGGCCACGGTCATGAATCTAATTTTAAAGCGCTCTATTTGTGCTCTAAATTTATATTTCTCCCCACTATGCCAAGGCCACGGTCATGAATCAAATTTGAGTGCGCTCTTCCCAGTATGCCGTAAGGCTACGGTCATGAATCTATTCTGATTTTAGAGTGCTCCTCCGAGTATGCCATAAGGCCACGGCAATTAATCTAATTTTAGAGCATTCCTCTCCGTATGCCATATGCTTATTTTAGAGTGTTCCTCTCAATATGCCATAAGGCCACGACAATTTAATATAATTTTAGAGCGCTCCTCCCAGTATGCCATAAGGCCGGGCACGGCAATGAATCTAATTTTAGAGCCCTCCTCCCAGTATGCCATGGTCATGAATCTAATTTTAAAGCGCTCTATTAGTGTTCTAAATTTATATTTATCCCCCACTATGCCAAGGCCACGGTCATGAATTTAATTCTAGTGCGCTCCTCCCAGTATACCGTAAGACCACAGCCATGAATCTAATCTAATTTTAGAGCACTCCTCCCAGTATGCCATAAGGCCACAGCAATGCATCTAATTTTAGAGCGTTCCTCCCAGTATGCCATAAGGCCATGGTCCTGGATAATTTTAGAGCGTTCCTCCCATATGCCATAAGGCCACGGCAATGAATCAGTCATACATCTAATTTGAGTGCGCTCCTCCCAGTATACCGTAAGGCCACGGTCATGAATCTAATATAATTGTAGAGGCCCATATATAGGAAGATCATTATGGGACCGACTGTACAGTGTACAGTCGGTCCCAAAATGATCTTCCCTAGCTCTGGGTCACCCACGGTAGGCAAAATGATAGCTGGCTGAATCCCGCACCGAGGCGGGACCGGACCGGTTTGACAGCTCGCCCGGTGCCGGCCGATACTTGGCGGAATCTGCACCGCTGCGTCCTGGCCTGACCCACACAGGCGGATTGGGGAATACCAATGCGCATGTGTGGCGAGGCTGTGTGGCGGATCGTGGTTGGAAATATACGCAGACCTAGAATGTCAAGTTAGCGACGATGTCTGTGATGACCAGTTTTAAGAAAACCATAGGTCTGTGAAGTATCGCTAAGTGTCCAATTGATACAACACTGCACGGGCTATACTACGACGAATATTTGTATCTCAAGTTGACCGATACTGTCGTCACAGATGTCTCGGAAATGGCTATCCGTCTTGTCGCTTGCGACGATTGAGAAATTTGCCGTGCGCCAAAAATAAAGTGTCGATATTTTGACCTGATCTCAAGGTCAACGTCAAATTTAAACACGTAGCCAGTCAGATGCTCTATCAACAACACACCTGGCGATGCTTCATAGACCTAAGGTTGTAAATACTGTCGTCGCAGATATCGTCGCTAACTTAACCCTATTTGTAACAGGGGGGGGGGGGGGGGGCGGATTCCGCCCCCCCCCCCCCCCCGCCCTCATGTTTTTCGCAGATATCTCCAGAACGGCTGGGAGCAGGCCCATGCAATTTTGGGACTTTTCCAAAAACAGATTTTCACATATGGAATCAAAAAATTTAGTTCTTAACCTGAACAGAGGCGGTTCCAGGGCACGGTTTTGGGTGGGTTCGGCGGCGACATTTGGCGATAATACGGAAATGCGATCTTCACGGTTTCTTCCTAACTGCCTCAAGTATGAAGGAGTTACATCGGTTTACGGTGATTGCAACAAGTGCAAATTAGCTGATGTTAATGAAATATCATACAAATTGCATGGCAGAGGCGTTTTCAGGGGCTTGAAGGGGGGAGCTTCCAGGAAGTATTAAATGCTTGGCGGGAAGCCAATAGAGCGATGTAAGGGACATTTATAGCTATCAAGATGTAAAAGATAGCTTCTGATTCCATTATTTGCATAATTTATTACGTATTGAGTTTGAGGGGCGTGTTCAGGCACATGCAAAGGGGGTGGCTGGCATGGTGGTGACGATATGCCAGCGATTACGGTGCAATAGACGGTTAGCTTATAATGATATATGCACATATGAGGCCAGAAAAGATAATACAGTCATTTTTGGCAGAGGCGCGCTCAGGAATGGAAGGAAGAGGGTCATATTATTGCAAGGAAACTAAGAGGCATGAGCCTACAATGACATAACGTACTGCAGTTTTCGGATGAAACACGTACCACAGGGTACTCTACGAACGATTATGAGATAATAGGCGAGTCCAGGTAGGGTAAAAAGGGGGGTAAGCAATGTTAATTGAAGTTGTAAGTGAAATAGTCACTGTTGACTAGTTAGTATCATAATAGCGGATAATTTACTTATCAAAAGGTATTACGCCTTCCCAGTTTGGATCCTGGATACGCCTATGATGAAGTACAACATGCAAAAAGGAGCTATCTACGATCAGTAACTTTGTATAGTGCTGGGTAGCAACTTGCCTGCGGTTAATATTTTTTCTCAATTTGACCTCCCTTTTTCACTAACCTGGTACCGCCTATGGCAAAAAATATAATTTATAACTGTATTGTCTAATGTCACAATAACATACCGTTCCATTTATTCAAAAAAACATAAAATAATGGTTTTATTACGCATTTACTTCACCCCCATATTGAGTGACCTGCACACACCTATGATTTTTGAATTGTCAAAAGTCACCGCTACATATTAATTTCCAATTCAATCGCTATCGACTCCCATTGGTTGTGTTAAAATCGGTTGATAAACATGACAGCTGTGTTGGATCACAAATACCACTAAAATTTGTAGTGTTTGCCCCCCTGTTGCCCCCTATCAAAAATTTAGATTTGTTTATTATTTATAAATGTAGATCGTGTTGAGGGGAACCAAACGCTGTTTCATTTTGGAATATCGGACGGGTAGATTTCGAGATCTCTGGGGAGGCGGAATTCCCCCCCCCCCTGTTACAAATAGGGGTAGCCAGGAGCCTGTTACAAATAGGGTTAATGGATATAAGCCCGCCCGGGTGTGTTTGTGGAGCATGAAGGACGGAGCGGCGTGATTCGAACATATCAGTGCGAGGCCCACTGCATTTGTCTGCTTTTTCGTGTAGAATCATCAGGTGGACGTTTGCATTCGCAATTTCGGGGTTCTGCATTGCACATGACACGTGGCATGATCAAGAAAGAAATACACGTAAAAGCGTCTGGTGCCAGCGCGGTTCGAACCCACGACCAATCTACGAATACGCTAGGAGTAGGGAGCTATACCGACTGAGCTATTTGGGCTGATGTGGTGAACGCTGTTATTCAGTCTCCAATATTGGATCTCTGCCAGCTCAGGACAGGTGACCTCTTGACCCTCGAGACAGACTGCCCTGACCACCACCCGGGTCGCGGCGCATTCCTTTCCGACAACGCCCCGCACTCTCTCCCTCCCTTCCCCTCCCCAGGTCACGACCCTGCCAGACAGCCACAATGGGTACAAACCTACGGTGGGGAAACCATCTTGTTTGTGCCTATCGCGACCGTAGCGCCACGTGGTGGCAAGGGAAGATCATTATGAGACCGACTGTACATACCTACCTTGGCTGAATATTATTAATCCTGGCGATCCTAGCCCAAATTTATATTAGTGTTTAGAATTAAAATTATTTCTTTAAAATTAGAGCAAATTAGGATCAACATTAAAATAAGGTTTGGAATTTGTGTGACCATGGCCAGCCTGTGG
>JAXIVJ010019454.1:0-2500 GCA_036785665.1 Chirona hameri | reverse complement strand
CTTGCTGAGCATTTCATATTATATTTTTATCAAAAGACCCGCCAGGGTTTCAATCGACCTTGTTCTACCTCACGATTTAAAAGTCTGCTAAATTATGGTCTGTTGAAGTATACGCTTTTGTGTATCAAATATAAACGTTTTGCATATTGTTTCATCCAAATTAGCATGTGTTTTCGTAAACGGATACCATTTCCTTTCAAATCCATGTAAAATGAGGTCTTGAAACACAGGCGGCCAGAGCTCTCCTCAGGCGGCCAAAGAGTCCTCTCAGGCGGACAGTGCGCCCCTCTCAGGCGGCCAGAGCGCCCCCTCTCAGGCGGCCAGAGTGCCCCTCTCAGGCGGCCAGAGCGCCCCCTCTCAGGCGGTCAGAGCGTCCCGTCTCTGGCGGTCAGAGCGCCCCCTCTCAGGGGGTCAGAGCGCCCCTCTCAGGCGGCCAGAGCGCCCCCTCTCCGGCGGCCAGAGCGCCCCTCTCATATGACCAGAGCGCCCCTTCTCAGACGGCCAAGGCGCCCCTTTCAGGCGGCCAGAGCGCCCCTTCCAGGGGGCCAGAGCGCCCCCTCTCAGGCGGTCAGAGCGCCCCCTCTCAGGCAGCCAGAGCGCCCTTTCTCAGGCGACCAGAGCGCCCCTTTTCAGGCGGCAGGAGCGCCCCCTCTCAGGCGGCAGGAACGCCGCCATCAGGCGGCCAGAGTGCCCCCTCTCAGGTGACCAGAGCACCCCCTCTCAGACGGCCAGGGCGCCCCTTTCAGGCGGTCAGAGCGCCCCTCTCAGGCGTCCAGAGCGCCCCCTCTCAGGCGGCCAGGCGCCCCCTCTCAGGCAGCCAGAGCACCCCTCTCAGACGGCCAGAGCACCCCCTCTCGGGCGGCCAGAGTGCCACTCTCAGGCGGCCAGAGCGCCCCGTTTCAGGCGGCCAGAACACCCCCTCTCAGGCGGCCAGAGCACCCTCTCTCAAGCAGCCAGAGGTCCCTTTCTCAGGCGGCCATAGCGCCCCCTCTCAGGCGGCCAGAGCGCCCCCTCTCAAGCGGCCAGAGCGCCCCTCTCAGGCAGGCAGAGCGCCGTTTCTCAGGCGGCCAGAGCGCCCCCTCTTAGGCGGCAGGAGCGCCCCTCTCAGGCGGCAGGAGCGCGCCCCATCTCGGGTGACCAGAGCGCCCCCTTTCAGCCGGCCAGGGCGCCCTCTTTCAGGCGACCAGAGCGCCCTTCTCAGGTGGCCAGACCGCCCCCCACTCTCAGGCGGCCAGAGGGCCCCCTCTTAGGCAGCCAGAGCGCCCCTTGTCAGGCGGCCAGAGCGCCCCTCTCAGACCAGCAGCCCCTTCCAAACACAAAGCACCCCTCGACTGAGTTTGGGGGGGGGGGACTGCCCCCCCCCCCACACACACCCCTCTTCCGCCGCCACTGCCTATCTCATATCGTATCCCTCGTCCAGACATGCTGGGTACAGGAAAACTTGATGACATTGCGGATGTCGATACGAACGACTGTCAGCAAAAGGGCGCTTCAAATAAGTTTATGAATATACCAGTAAAACGACTTTTTTGCGATGACCGAGCGAGCGCGCTCTGTTAAAGCTAAAACAGGTTTGAAATACGAAACGGTAAGGGAGCACACGTGGTAGTAACACAGTCATTTTAGTCCTCCAGAAAAATTGCCAGGCCTCAATGCATGCCAACGTAAAAATAAAGTTGTATTAAATTGATCATTATCTCCTTTCTCAAATCCGCCAAAAGGGAGTACGTCCTGAGCGCTGCATGCTTCAGCGTATACATTAATGCTTATAATAATACAGCCAGTTTTGATCAAAAATCATTTTTGCAAAGTTGCTTGTTCATTTCGACGTTCGCGTGTACCAACTGCCACGCGCTGTGGTACCACCTCTATCAGAACGCACCATACCACAAAACAAAAATTGATGGACCTAGAAAACCTAATCTCAATCGGAGCAGTGGTTACAAAGTTATTAGCTTCCAAATGTTACGTTTCATCGTCAATACTAGAGATGTACCTAGAGACCGATGATTTTGAGTATCTAAGCCCACCAAACTTTTCACGACATTGACAAGACAATTATCATGTCTCAGATCACATGCTGTAAGGGGCCCGCTAAAAACAAGTGACCGAAATCCGCGAAGTTTTCTTAAAAAACGGGGCCCGCACATGGGCTGATGGGGACCCGCACACAAGGGGCCCGTTCTAAGGGCTCTGCCCCCCCCCGAAATGGAAGCCTGCGTGCGCCACTGACTGGCATTGTCCAAGAGGTCAATCATTAATACATTCCATTAAAACGGATATCGCGAGAGAATGTAAAATCAACTTGAATGTAGATCCCAAAACTTGTTCTTTCCAACAAACTTAAGTGCAATAGAAACCTGTATAATCACATTAGCAAAAATGGTAATTTATGAGGCACGCTGTAAAGAAACCTAGCCGAACGTTATTCACTTAAAGAACAAATTGAAGTGGGAAGCCGAAATATGATATAATGCAGCTAGATTAGACAACAAACAGG
>JAXIVJ010019453.1:2500-19424 GCA_036785665.1 Chirona hameri | reverse complement strand
CTGAATGGGGTACCAGTCACAAGTCGGGCCGCTCGATTTTGCAGTCGTTCTAGTCTTAATTCGTCGTGTACTGTCAAATGTCCGTCGTAAACAGTGTCACAGTAGTCAAAATAAGGTCGGATGTATGTTGTATAAATTGTATTCAGTACTTGTCTGGGTAGTTGTTGGGCTACGGGATAAAGTGGGCTCAGCGCAATATTTACTTTCCTAATGACGCCATTGATGTGTTCGTGGAAGCGAAGGTCCTTTGAAAATATTAGTCCTAAGTGTTTGTGTGTATTTGTTTTTGGTATTGGTTGCTGTGGAAATGTGAGTGCAGGGGAAAGGGAGTTTGTTTTGTTGGTGAACGTTATTTGTGTTGTTTTAGCTGCATTGAATGTAATTGCCCATTTTTTACCATATTCGTCTATGGTGTCCAAGTCCCGTTGTAACGTGTCGGTTGCAGTGTGGATATCGTCGTTTGTGTGAGTTGCATATATCGAAGTGTCGTCGGCATAAAATAAAATGTCATTTGTCGTCAAGTCTGCCAGTCCGTTTAGGTAGATTAATGCGAGTAAAGGTCCTAACACAGATCCCTGGGGACATCCAGCATTCAGATTCAGTGTGTTCGAGTCGGCGTCTTCAATTCTAACTTTTTGTCGTCTGTCCGTGAGGTAAGATTTTAACCAGGAAAGAAGATTGCCGGATATGTAAAATTCATTTTTGCATTTGAAGACAAGACCCTCATGCCATATTTTATCAAAGTATTTGGATATGTCTAGAAAAATTGCTGTCATGTCTCGTCCTCCGTCAAGAGATTTGTAAATGTTGTGCGTCAAGTACATAAGTTGTAGTTGAGTGCAGTGGTGTGGCCGATATCCACTTTGTTTTTTCGTTAGAAGTTGATGAGTGACTGCATGTTCGTAGATACGGTTAAACACAATTTTTTCCAACTTTTTTGAAAGACGGCAGCAAACTGATAGGTCTGTAATTTTGGGGGTCGGAGGCGGAACCTTTGTTTTTGTATATGGGCGTGACTGATGCCTCTTTCCATGTGTGCGGAAATAAGCCAAGTCTAAGTGATTTGTTGTAAAGTCTACATAAAGGTTCTAGTATGATGATTGTAGTAAGTTTTATGATTTTGATTGGCAGGTTATCTGATCCGGTTGATTTATTTACGTCTAATGTGTTCAGTAGTTTTAGTACTTCTGCTTCAGTTACTTCAATGTCTTCCAAAAAGGGAATATTTATTCTGTTCAAAGTTTCTTCTGGCAGGTTTAGTGCGCCTGTCTTGAGTCGTGTCTGTGAAGCAAAAAAGTCGTTCAAAATGTTGGCTTTTTGTGCATTGTCTGTGACTGTCTCTCCGTCTGTGGTTTCAAGTGGTGGTATAGTCTGATTTCTGGTCCGTCCCATCATTGTTTTTAGCGTTTGGTGGCATTTATACGGGTTGAGTTTGCTTCCTAATAGTCTGTTTACCTGTGATTGTAGGTGTGCGTTACGACGTCGTCTGTTTAAGTCCGTTACAAAGTTACGTTGTTGTTTCTGTATGTCTCAGTCACCAGCGGTCTGTCGTTGTTTTGCTCGTCTAAACAGTCTGTCTCTTCGTCGTATGTTACGTTTCAGTTCAGCAGTTATACATGGTTTGTCAGTCGGTCGGATAGTAATAGTTTTTATGGGTATGGCCTCTGCTGCTGCTGTCAATATCGTAGATGTGAATTTGTCCGTTGCTGTATGTATGTCTTGCTCTATAATGTCGTCCCAATTGATATGTAGCAAATGTCTGGTTAGTTTTGCAGCGTCAAGTTTGTCATAGTCCCAAATCTTCTTAGTTTTTACCTTTGTTTTCGGAGTATTTACACTGATGCAAACGTAGACAGGGAAGTGATCGATATTTGAGAATGAGGAAAGTACGCCAGAGTCAGTTATTATTAGTGGATTGTTTGTGATAATAAGGTCGCGGAGATTAGCTGTGGATTCTGTTCGTCTTGTCGGTGTAAATATGAGTTGTGTCATGAATTACTTATACTTAGGGAGCCATAACCCGTGCCGTGCCAGTGCTCGGTCCCCATCGAACTCGGCTCCTATGGGACGTAGACAAAAACCGAAAGAAAAAAAAACGTTCGAAAGCTCGTCAAAAATCATTTTGAAACTATTCCAGTCATTTGTTTGACTCAGGTAAATATTGAGGTCACCAGAGGTCATCAAAGGTCAGATTTTCCAGTTTTATGACTTCGCTCCAGAACCCCCCCCAAAAAAATATATATCGGGAACTATGCTAGCTGGAAACAAATCGAAAGCTCTTGAAACATGCAATCGCCAGTGTCCTCAATATTTAGCTCAGGTCAATAGTTTAGGCTCCAGAGATCATGAAAAAAATGATATTTTTTTGGCAAAACAGTTTTTCGTAAATAACTTTTTACCGAATAAAGATAAAGCAATAATTTTGACCCCATCGTGTTTGTCTCGTCAAGGCACTTCGAATCATATTCATGTTTACCAGGTGATGTCAACTGATAAATTTGACCTCAGGTCAAGGTCAAGTGGTGATCTAAGTAGGTCATGTTGCATATTGGAAGACGTGTCTCGACGAGACAAACACATTGGTGCTTCTCTATCTTCATTCGGTCGAGAGTTATTGACACAAAAGTGTTGGTGGCCTCGGATGACCTCAGCTGACCAGTGACCCTGTAGGGGTCACTGAACAAAAATTGCACCTGGACCATCAATAATGACCTATGATAACATAACCCAGACGGAATTGGAGTAATATCATGCATATCCTCGGAATAGGAAGCTTTTGAATATGTTCCCATTGACTTATAATGGGGAGGTCACGAAATTGGTCCGACCTTAAGTCACCAATATACAAAATCCGAGATAAAATAATTGTGGTGCATTCCATGTCAAATCGCACAAAAAAAGAGGGGTTTCGTATCCGACCCCCTCCGATTTTGATAAAAATTGGTACACATGTAATGTCGAGTGAAAGAAACATGCACACCAACTTTTAGGTCCGGGTGACCTATAAGGTCAGATTTAGAAGTCATCAAAGGTCACGATTTTGTGCGTACTTTGTATCAATCAAACGCTTATATCTTCTGTGCTAATGGAGTTAGCGGAATCAAACTTTTATCAAATACTCTACAGGGTTTTACCATTCGGAAAAAGTAAAAAAATCACGTGACCTTTGACCTTCAAGGTCAAAGTCGTAAAATGTTTTTTTAATGTTTGCCTCCTCGTAAAAAGGCCAAACTTGGTACAAGGATTGAGCTCGACATCCTCTAGGAATGTGCAGAAAAAAGGGCGGAGACTTTTCAACTTTTTGAGATACCGCCCTTTGAGTATGGTAAGGTAGTGGGACAGACAAATGCCCCGAGGCTATTTCCATGTTGCTTGCGATAATACGATAATAATGCGCGTATTGGTTACCCCAGGTTCTCTTGCCCGATTGACGTGAAATTTTGTGGGTAGCTTCCATGTGATGTGTGTATTGAGTTTCCGAGTTTTCAGATCGATCTGACCTCGCATGACCTCAAATGACTTCGCATGACTTCACATGACCTCACATAACTTCATATGATCTCACATGACCTTGTAATAGTGTATGACCCACACATACGTACTACCAATGCTAGGAACCGCTCTTAAATCACGTTACGCGATTGTGAGGTCATGTGAGGTCATGTGAGGTCATGCGAGGTCAGATCGATCTGAAAATTCGGAAACCGAATGCACACATCAATTGGAAGCTACCCACTAAATTTCACGTCAATCGGGCCAGAGAAACCCGTATTATCGCAAGCAACATGGAAATAGCCTCGGGGCATTTGTCTGTCTCACTCCATTGCCATACTCAAAGGGCGGTATCTCAAAAAGTTGAAAAGTCTCCGCCCTTTTTTTCTGCACATTCTTAGAGGATGTCGAGGTCATTCCTTGCACCAAGTTTGGCCGTTTTACGAGGAGGCAAATATTTTTTAAAATACATTTACGACTTTGACCTTGTAATGTCAAAGGTCACGTGATTTTTTTCGACTTTTCCGAATGGTGAAATCCTGTAAAGTATTCGATAAAAGTTTGATTCCGCTAAGTCCATTAGCACAGAAGATATAAGCGTTTTATTGATACAAAGTACGCACAAAATCGTGACCTGTAATGCAGGGCCTATTTTAAGGAAAATCAACTGGGGGGGGGGGCAAAAAGGTACCCCCATTTTTGGGGTCATTTTTTGTGGTTAAAACGTACCCCATTTTTTCCCTCCGCGGATTTGGGCCGGTCACCTTATTTTGGTATTCGAGCTTAAGAAATTCACTTTTCGAATTAAAAAAAAAATGTGGACATTTCTTCGCAAGAAAAAATTGGGGGTCAAAAACCAAAAAACACAAATCCGAGATAGCCATTTGGAAGAAAATGTCATTTCCTTTCTTTTGACGTTTTTTTAATTGCAATCTGCTTTGAAACTCTATTTTTACGAATTTGCAAACATTTATTGTTTTTCATCAAAAATTGCATGACATGACGTCATTAAAACGTTGTTATCTCCCAAAATACTACATAAATTTCATTGAAATTTGGTGAGATGACGTAGAATTGATGCAGTATAAGGTACTGAAAGTGTCACGTTGATATATATCACATTGTTAAAGTTATTAAGAAAATCCGAGAGCGGCAGATTCTGCCCCCCAGCGGGGCGCGTGTCGCCGGTGCTGCTTGAATTGCATCAGGTGCGCTTATTTGTCGATTATTGAAAGCAAGGGATAAATAAAAAAAATATCTGATTATAAATCACGATGACCGGTGGCAGTCAGCGCTCAATAGTACATATGATAAGAACTGTATACATTACATATGTACCGAACTGTAACAAACAACTGGTAACAGTGGAAATGGTTTGAAAGCAGCAAGAGGCAGAACGATTTTTTCCGCGCATAAATGGTCCCTGTGGATCGGGAGTCGCCTGGGGCGAGATGGCTTGTGGAGATGGTCCTGGCCTGTTCCCACTATTAGGTCTTCGGTCCAGCAAGTTGGGCACCGCTGGAGCAGCTTCCGGGTGCCGATGTCCGCGTCTTTGCGTTCGCATAGCCTTTTTGGAACTCGGCAGACTAGCTAAAGATGTAGCCCGCTTGAAAGTTAATATTTTATGAAGGGAGGAGTGTGCATGGACCCTGGGGCTAGCAATTAGGTAACGCCTCTGCCTGACACTTAAGTAATTAATTTTCCCATTTTCCAAATTTGTATTTATACAAAATTCGCAATTGCTTATAAGCACTTGCGAATTTTGTGTCATGCCGCGAAGCGGCGCGAAATTTTCAAGTTTTTCACTGGATAGCTGGATTTTGACTGTTGCAAAGGCAATTTGTATAACTGTACGTCCGACCGGTGGGGGGGGGGGGCATGGCCCCTTGTCCCCCCCCCCCAAATTCAGCTGTTTCTGAAGTGATGTGAGAGCAACATTCAGAGACACGGTACACAGGCGATGTTTTCGACAGGTGCCGATATCGTTAGCGCGCCACTCTTAAAGGAAACTGTTCACCTTTAAAAAAAAAACTTTTAAAAAATCAGAAATGATTGAGAGAAGCTAGAAATAAATGATCATGTTAATAGTAAGCCATCAAAATATTGCTGAGAAAGGTGTTTATAGACGGTTTTAGCAGCAATCACGGTATATCTCTCAAAGTTGATTCGTGCAATGAAGGGAATAAGATGCTGAAACGACATGATCTTGTCCAGCGCTATATATTTCAATGTTTATAATACTTATTCTCCAAGCCATACGGGATCGTTACGTCATAATCATACGTCAAATCAGCCAATCAGCGATGGGAGACACGATGGATACTCGTTACGGCTTCTAGGACTCCGGTAAGACAATTTTAATTAATTAAGGGGTTTCTATGAAGATGTGAAAGCTTCTCGAGTTAATTTTCGGGCATGGAGAACAGCTTGTCTATCTCAACTAAAAACCCCATTGACAAGGTGAACTGTTCCCTTTAAATGAACGTCACCAAAGGGACAGATAATAAAACAACGAAATTATCGATCCAGAAAAGGAATTAAACGATTGTAGTGTCAATGTTTGGCAAGCGTATCATTTAACAACCGCACTGGGGGAAAATTCTGCCCCTCGTTATCTTCTGAACCAATAACCGCAGCAAGACGCGCAAGGCGGCATTCGAAAGCTCTCAATGAGACGAATCTTAAGCGTATGCAAAATTTTCAACATAAGGTCGCATGTCAGGTGACGGTCAGGTCTAAGGTCAAAATTGAGATATTTTAGTTTTGGGGCCATCCAAAGTCTTAGATTGCGACTATTATCGCACAAAGTGCTCTCAAAGGTATAATGCATATCCCACATAAGCAAACATGAAATTGTAAGCAAAGGTCAAGGTTAGGTCACAAAAGATCACTATTGGCAAGAGGTCTACGAAAGCCATGCTACAATGTTTTATGGGTGGGATTTTATAATGGCCCTCAGGTCAAGTTAAGGTCACAAAAGGTCAAAATTTGAAATCGATTAATCTGAATCAAAAGGCATGTTTCTAGACCAGTTTTGTCTCAAATATAGCGCTGGCATTTATTTGTATGTATCTGGTCACTAGAAGCCACAAAGCGTAACTTCAAAAAATGACGTCATGAGTTACTTAAACTTAGGGGACCATAAGTCAGTAAAAAAATAAAGATATTGCTTTGAAATTTGGTGTGGGTATCATCCATACTTTGTGCTTCAATTTATATGTTCCTTTTTCTTCTTTTTTTAAATGTGATTTTGTTTCCGAAACAAAATCATGGTCATTTTGATGTTGTGGGTTAAAAACCCAAAATTACGCAAATCCGAGATAGCTATTGTAAAGAAATTGTCATTTGCTTTCTTTTGACGTTTTGTATTTGTAATTTACATCAACATCAATGTTCGACGATTTTGCAAACATGTATCGTTTTTCACCCAAAAATGGCATGCCATGACGTCTCACGGCAATAAAACGTCATTATTTCCCGAAGTGCTACATTGACTTCATTGACATTTGGTAAGAAGACTTATAATTGATGCAGCATAAAGTACTGAAAGTTTCCCTTCAATATCTATCATAGTGTCCAAGTTATTGAGAAAATCCGGGAGGGGCTGATTTTGCCCCCGCCCATAGCGAGGCGCGTGCAAATTATCACTTCCCACTGTCAATGCAGGAACGCGCGGGGGGGGGGGCATACTTGTATTAAATGCCCCCTCCACGTTACTATGGGAGGGGGCATTTGCCCCTAATCCCTCCCCCCCTGGTTCCGCCAGTGGCCATGGTCATGATTGGCGGCAAGGATGTCGTGGAAAAATTGCAGTGTCGCGCCAAAATAAGTCATTATTGTAACACACACAAACCATTTTGACAGTTCTATTATTTGGGGGGCGCCCTCCATGGGTTTGGGGCGCCCTTCATGAGTTTGGAGGCGCCCTCCTCAGATTCGGGGTGCATCTCATCGCGTTTGAGGGCGCACTTCCGATTTCGGGGCGCCATTCCGAAGTTTCGAAGGCGCACTTCCGAAGTTCTGAAGTTCGGAATGCTTTTGGGGTGTCGGGGTGCACTCTCCGGAATTGGGGGGCCTCCATGGGTTTGGGGCGCCCTCCATGGGTTTGGAGGCACCCTCCATGGGTTTGGAGGCACCCTCCATGGGTTTGGGGCGCCCTCCATGGGTTTGGAGGTACCATACATGGGTTTGGGGCGCCCTCCATGGGTTTTGGGCGCCCTACATGGGTTTGGGGGGCGCCCTCCATGGGTTTGGGGGCGTCCTCCATGGGTTTGGGGGCGCCTGCGGCGCAAAACTAGTGCCCCTGCGCCTTCGGCGCAGGGCGCCAATTTCCATTGAGGGGGGGGGGGGGGGGGTCCGTTGCCCCCCCCCCCGGATCCTCCCCTGCTGAGGTCCGGCATCAAAGCCTACTGGACCACACCACGGAGCGACTGCTGACAATTTAGAGATGGTGGCGACTCTGCGAGCCTCAGTGAGCGCCGAGCTGCGCTTAACGTGCGTTTTCAAGTGGGGCTTGGACGGTAGTAGTTTAGTGACGGTAGTGACGGTAGTATTTGGAAACCATTAGTACGAAATGGTTTCCAAATTCATAATACTTGCTCCAGGTCCCCATGTCAATGATCTGAGGCTGAAAAAGGCCACCTGAGGTCAATAATCAATTATGGCGGGCTAGATCAGGGTCCTGGACCATAGTGCGATAGTGGTCTAATCGATATCTGCGTTGTTGGCAATGCTTACATTTGATTGTATAGCAATTCCTTCATTTGATATAGAGCTGGTTGCAGCCACGGTCTGTGGCTGGGTCGCCGGCCGCCGCGTTATTCGGACCGTCCGGCTCGTGTGGTCCGCCGACCACGTTAGCTTGCGCGTATTGGTTACCCCAGGTCCATCAGCGGTAAGATTTAGAGGGTTCAGGGCGCCTACGTGGCGGCGCGGGACGCCAAAATCCATAATCGATTGATTTCGAAGATGTTATTTGGGCTTGGTAACGGTAAAATATCGCAACAGAAACGTCAAATCGAGTTTTGACCATGATCAAAATAAAGAGTCAAAACATTACACGCTGCCGTAAAATCAAAATAATTTATAAGGTGTAAGCTATATAACGGTAGGACGTACAGTTATACAAATTGCCTTTGCAGCAGTCAGAATCCAGCTATCCACAGTGAAAAACTTGAAAATTTCGCGCTGCTTCGCGGCATGACACAAAATTCGCAATTGTTTATAAGCAATTGCGAATTTGGTATAAATACAAATTTGGAAAATGGGAAAATTCATAACTTAAGTGTCAGGCAGAGGTGGTACCTAATTGCTAGCCCCAGGGCCCATGCACACTCCCTTCATAAAATATTAACTTTCAAGCGGGCTACATCTTTAGCTAGTCTGCTGAGATCCGAAAAAGGTGTGTATATTTATAAGGTATAAGGTGTAAGTTATAAGGTGTAAGCTGAAAATGGAAATTATGTGCAGCTGTGCTGGTGGTATAAATTAAGTATGTATGGCGACAGACTGGGTATTGATTCAACTTTTTTGGGAACGATTCAATCACGATTCATTTTGGAACCTGAATGATGCAATCACCGTTCGATGCATGGATATTTTGTTTTAGAATTGATTCTTTCCGATTCAAAGAATCAAACAAATATTTTAATGGATTCACGTTTGACTCAACATTTAAATATGTATGTTGAATTTATGTCAAATAAATACAAATGGAAACATACATATATATGTTCATTAAAACATTGTTACAGCAATAATATTTCAGTATACATGAATGTAGCCACTGAGACTGCATTGTATTTGCGCAATTTACCATGTGCACTTGAATCGATAAAAATCGTTAAATCTTTGTATTCAATCAGCCTTTATTCCACGCGGGTTTTAATTCAATTACGATTCATGAATGAAAAGATCTGGTGGTGAATCGATTATTTTTTATTCAATGAATTTTGATTGAACGATTCTAATCGATTCAATCAGAGTGGAATCAATGACCAGTCTGACTGGCGTAACTGCAGCGTAGTCTGAATTGAGCACGGTTAACCATGGTTAACCATGGTACTGTATCGGTTAACCATGGTACTGAGCACGGGTAACCATGGTCTGAGCACGGTTAACCATGGTACTGATACGCACGTACCACATATTTTATCCTGCATACATTAGTTTCCCATGGTCAAGCAAGAAATGAGCTACACATATCTGAGGTCAGGATCGCTGGTCTTGAATTTAGGCTCAGCTTCGGCTTTGTGGCTTTGGTTTTGGGGCACGATTGGCTGAATATTTAGGTCATCCAAGCAAGATGCCGAAACCTGCAGCCGCTACAACCGAATTTCTGAATATTAACTAGGTGCAAAACATCGGATGGAGCGGCTCGCTGGCCGCACGCTGTCGCGTATGTCGAGTGGCCTTACCCTGGTCTGGTCGAATTGGGAGCTGGGGACCTCGGCCTCGGCCTGGCGCCACTCGTCGTTGTCGGGCGCGGAGAAGTGGGAGAGGTCGAGGAACGGCAGATCCTCCTGCCCGTTCTCCACCAGCTTCAGGATCAGGTTCGCCGAGCCGATCCACTGCGAGCGGATCCAGAAGCTGAACCTGCCGCACATGATGGTGGTGAGGGTTATGACGGGGACCTATGTGGTGGCTGTGGCAGGACCTACCAGGGCCTGCCACAGCCATCATAACGGTGGCTACCTATATCGGGGACCTATGTGGTGACGCCCAGGGCAGCTGGACGCCGCTGTAGCGTTGTCATAGACCGTGTATGCATGTAGCATTCCTCATTCCGAATCTGGCTGCCATCAATGTCGTGAACACAATGGACATCACAGTGGACGCGTGCCAGCATGCATGACAACGTTGGGCACATGTTTAAGCAATGGCTCCCAGCCGGATCATTGTTTGTATACTCGTGAGCATGCAGCGTCGAGTGTCGGTGCTGTCGATGCGGGCATACAGCCTGGTATCAAATGGTTACAGCCGTTGATAATGTGTCACAGCACAATGGATTTGGAAGCTGAATACCATATCAAGGATAGTACAACTTGAAACGTCTAACCTGCAGGTGCGATGCAATCGAGATGCGTAAGATACGTTTATCAGACAACAGTGGCATTTGTTTCGTGCAGAAATGCATGGTAGTTATTTTCAAACAGTTGAAGAAGTTATTGATCCACACGCCAAACACAGTGATGTATCAGCGCCAAAAGTAACAATTATACGGTCTTGTTACTTGTATGTTGCGACATGATTAGCTTTGTATTATGGGGTGTACTGACGAGATTTTGGCTCCGGCTGGGAAGGAGAACAGAGGGCTGTAGAGATGGCCGGCCGCTGAGGCGTGGCCCTTGTCAGGAATCACCATGGTGATGCCCTCACTGCCGGCCGGCCGCTGGGGTATGTCCAGCTCGGAGGAGTTCTTCCACAACTGCGGCAGAGGTGTCGGGGTTTGTCAGGACACCCTAACACTGTCGGCCGGCCGCTGGGGTATGTCCAGCTCGGAGGAGTTCTTCCACAACTGCGGCAGAGGTGTCGGGGTTTGTCAGGACATCCTAACACTGTCGGCCGGCCGCTGGGGTATGTCCAACTCGGAGGAGTTCTTCCACAACTGCGGCAGAGGTGTCGGGGTTTGTCAGGACACCCTAACACTGTCGGCCGGCCGCTGGGGTATGTCCAGCTTGGAGGAGTTCTTCCACAACTGCGGCAGAGGTGTCGGGGTTTGTCAGGACATCCTAACACTGTCGGCCGGCCGCTGGGGTATGTCCAACTCGGAGGAGTTTCTCCACACCTGCGGCAGAGGTGTCGGGGTTTGTCAGGACACCCTAACACTGTCGGCCGGCCGCTGGGGTATGTCCAGCTCGGAGGAGTTCTTCCACAACTGCGGCAGAGGTGTCGGGGTTTGTCAGGACATCCTAACACTGTCGGCCGGCCGCTGGGGTATGTCCAACTCGGAGGAGTTCTTCCACAACTGCGGCAGAGGTGTCGGGGTTTGTCAGGACACCCTAACACTGTCGGCCGGCCGCTGGGGTATGTCCAGCTTGGAGGAGTTCTTCCACAACTGCGGCAGAGGTGTCGGGGTTTGTCAGGACATCCTAACACTGTCGGCCGGCCGCTGGGGTATGTCCAACTCGGAGGAGTTTCTCCACACCTGCGGCAGAGGTGTCGGGGTTTGTCAGGACACCCTAACACTGTCAGCCGGCCGCTGGGGTATGTCCAACTCGGAGGAGTTTCTCCACGCCTGCGGCAGAGGTGTCGGGGTTTGTCAGGACACCCTAACACTGTCGGCCGGCCGCTGGGGTATGTCCAACTCGGAGGAGTTTCTCCACACCTGCGGCAGAGGTGTCGGAGTTTGTCAGGACACCCTAAAACTGTCGGCCGGTCGCTGGGGTATGTCCAACTCGGAGGAGTTTCTCCACACCTGCGGCAGAGGTGTCGGGGTTTGTCAGGACACCCTAACACTGTCCGCCGGCCGCTGGGGTATGTTCAACTCGGAGGAGTTCTTCCACACCTGCGGCAGAGGTGTCGGGGTTTGTCAGGTCACCCTAACACTGTCGGCCGGCCGCTGGGGTATGTCCAGCTTGGAGGAGTTCTTCCACAACTGCGGCAGAGGTGTCGGGGTTTGTCAGGACATCCTAACACTGTCGGCCGGCCGCTGGGGTATGTCCAACTCGGAGGAGTTTCTCCACACCTGCGGCAGAGGTGTCGGGGTTTGTCAGGACACCCTAACACTGTCAGCCGGCCGCTGGGGTATGTCCAACTCGGAGGAGTTTCTCCACGCCTGCGGCAGAGGTGTCGGGGTTTGTCAGGACACCCTAACACTGTCGGCCGGCCGCTGGGGTATGTCCAGCTTGGAGGAGTTCTTCCACAACTGCGGCAGAGGTGTCGGGGTTTGTCAGGACATCCTAACACTGTCGGCCGGCCGCTGGGGTATGTCCAACTCGGAGGAGTTTCTCCACACCTGCGGCAGAGGTGTCGGGGTTTGTCAGGACACCCTAACACTGTCAGCCGGCCGCTGGGGTATGTCCAACTCGGAGGAGTTTCTCCACGCCTGCGGCAGAGGTGTCGGGGTTTGTCAGGACACCCTAACACTGTCGGCCGGCCGCTGGGGTATGTCCAACTCGGAGGAGTTTCTCCACACCTGCGGCAGAGGTGTCGGGGTTTGTCAGGACACCCTAACACTGTCAGCCGGCCGCTGGGGTATGTCCAACTCGGAGGAGTTTCTCCACACCTGCGGCAGAGGTGTCGGGGTTTGTCAGGACACCCTAACACTGTCAGCCGGCCGCTGGGGTATGTCCAACTCGGAGGAGTTCTTCCACACCTGCGGCAGGTTTATCGGGGATTTCCAGGACACCCTAACACTGTCGCCCGGCCGCTGGGGTATGTCCAACTCTGAGGAGTTCTTCCACACCTGCGGCAGAGGTGTCGGGGTTTGTCAGGACACCCTAACACTGTCAGCCGACCGCTGGGGTATGTCCAGCTCGGAGGAGTTCTTCCACACCTGCGGCAGGTTGATCGGGGTTTGTCAGGACATCCTAACACTGTCGCCCGGCCGCTGGGGTATGTCCAACTCTGAGGAGTTCTTCCACACCTGCGGCAGAGGTGTCGGGGTTTGTCAGGACACCCTAACACTGTCAGCCGGCCGCTGGGGTATGTCCAACTCGGAGGGGTTCTTCCACACCAGCGGCAGAGGTGTCGGGGTTTGTCAGGACACCCTAACACTGTCGGCAGGCCGCTGGGGTATGTCCAACTCGGAGGGGTTCTTCCACACCTGCGGCAGAGGTGTCGGGGTTTGTCAGGACACCCTAACACTGTCGGCCGGCCGCTGGGGTATGTCCAACTCGGAGGAGTTTCTCCACACCTGCGGCAGAGGTGTCGGGGTTTGTCAGGACACCCTAACACTGTCAGCCGGCCGCTGGGGTATGTCCAACTCGGAGGAGTTCTTCCACACTTGCGGCAGAGGTGTCGGGGTTTGTCAGGACACCCTAACACTGTCGGCCGGCCGCTGGGGTATGTCCAACTCGGAGGAGTTTCTCCACACCTGCGGCAGAGGTGTCGGGGTTTGTCAGGACACCCTAACACTGTCGGCCGGCCGCTGGGGTATGTCCAACTCGGAGGAGTTTCTCCACACCTGCGGCAGAGGTGTCGGGGTTTGTCAGGACACCCTAACACTGTCAGCCGGCCGCTGGGGTATGTCCAACTCGGAGGAGTTCTTCCACACCTGCGGCAGAGGTGTCGGGGTTTGTCAGGACACCCTAACACTGTCGGCCGGCCGCTGGGGTATGTCCAACTCGGAGGAGTTTCTCCACACCTGCGGCAGAGGTGTCGGGGTTTGTCAGGACACCCTAACACTGTCAGCCGGCCGCTGGGGTATGTCCAACTCGGAGGAGTTCCTCCACACCTGCGGCAGAGGTGTCGGGGTTTGTCAGGTCACCCTAACACTGTCGGCCGGCCGCTGGGGTATGTCCAACTCGGAGGAGTTTCTCCACACCTGCGGCAGAGGTGTCGGGGTTTGTCAGGACATCCTAACACTGTCGCCCGGCCGCTGGGGTATGTCCAACTCGGAGGAGTTCTTCCACACCTGCGGCAGAGGTGTCGGGGTTTGTCAGGACACCCTAACACTGTCAGCCGGCCGCTGGGGTATGTCCAACTCGGAGGAGTTTCTCCACACCTGCGGCAGAGGTGTCGGGGTTTGTCAGGTCACCCTAACACTGTCGGCCGGCCGCTGGGGTATGTCCAACTCGGAGGAGTTCTTCCACACCTGCGGCAGAGGTGTCGGGGTTTGTCAGGACACCCTAACACTGTCAGCCGGCCGCTGGGGTATGTCCAACTCGGAGGAGTTTCTCCACACCTGCGGCAGGTTTATCGGGGTTTTCCAGGACACCCTAACACTGAGGTATGTCCAATTCGGAGGAGTTTCTCCACACCTGCGGCAGGTTTATCGGGGTTTTCCAGGACACCCTAACACTGAGGTATGTCCAACTCGGAGGATTTTCTCCACACCTGCCGCAGGTTTATCGGGGTTTTCCAGGACACCCTAACACTGAGGTATGTCCAACTCGGAGGATTTTCTCCACACCTGCGGCAGGTTTATCGGGGTTTTCCAGGACACCCTAACACTGAGGTATGTCCAACTCGGAGGAGTTTCTCCACACCTGCGGCAGGTTTATCGGGGTTTTCCAGGACACCCTAACACTGAGGTATGTCCAACTCGGAGGAGTTTCTCCACACCTGCGGTAGGGGTGTCGGGGTTTGTCAGGACACCCTAACACTGTCGGCCGGCCACTGGGGTATGTCCAACTCGGAGGAGTTCTTCCACACCTGCGGCAGAGGTGTCGGGATTTGTCAGGACACCCTAACACAGTCAGCCGGCCGCTGGGGTATGTCCAACTCGGAGGAGTTTCTCCACACCTGCGGCAGGTTTATCGGGGTTTTCCAGGACACCCTAACACTGAGGTATGTCCAATTCGGAGGAGTTTCTCCACACCTGCGGCAGGTTTATCGGGGTTTTCCAGGACACCCTAACACTGAGGTATGTCCAACTCGGAGGATTTTCTCCACACCTGCGGCAGGTTGATCGGGGTTTTCCAGGACACCCTAACACTGAGGTATGTCCAACTCGGAGGATTTTCTCCACACCTGCGGCAGGTTTATCGGGGTTTTCCAGGACACCCTAACACTGAGGTATGTCCAACTCGGAGGAGTTTCTCCACACCTGCGGCAGGTTTATCGGGGTTTTCCAGGACACCCTAACACTGAGGTATGTCCAACTCGGAGGAGTTTCTCCACACCTGCGGTAGGGGTGTCGGGGTTTGTCAGGACACCCTAACACTGTCAGCCGGCCGCTGGGGTATGTCCAACTCGGAGGAGTTTCTCCACACCTGCGGCAGAGGTGTCGGGGTTTGTCAGGACATCCTAACACTGTCGGCCGGCCTCTGGGGTATGTCCAACTCGGAGGAGTTCTTCCACACCTGCGGCAGAGGTGTCGTGGTTTGTCAGGACACCCTAACACTGTTGGCCGGCCGCTGGGGTATGTCCAACTCGGAGGAGTTTCTCCACACCTGCGGCAGAGGTGTCGGGGTTTGTCAGGACATCCTAACACTGTCGGCCGGCCTCTGGGGTATGTCCAACTCGGAGGAGTTCTTCCACACCTGCGGCAGAGGTGTCGGGGTTTGTCAGGACACCCTAACACTGTCGGCCGGCCGCTGGGGTATGTCCAACTCGGAGGTGTTTCTCCACACCTGCGGCAGAGGTGTCGGGGTTTGTCAGGTCACCCTAACACTGTCGGCCGGCCGCTGGGGTATGTCCAACTCGGAGGAGTTTCTCCACACCTGCGGCAGAGGTGTCGGGGTTTGTCAGGACACCCTAACACTGTCAGCCGGCCGCTGGGGTATGTCCAACTCGGAGGAGTTTCTCCACACCTGCGGCAGGTTTATCGGGGATTTCCAGGACACCCTAACACTGAGGTATGTCCAATTCGGAGGAGTTTCTCCACACCTGCGGCAGGTTTATCGGGGTTTTCCAGGACACCCTAACACTGAGGTATGTCCAACTCGGAGGATTTTCTCCACACCTGCGGCAGGTTTATCGGGGTTTTCCAGGACACCCTAACACTGAGGTATGTCCAACTCGGAGGATTTTCTCCACACCTGCGGCAGGTTTATCGGGGTTTTCCAGGACACCCTAATACTGAGGTATGTCCAACTCGGAGGAGTTTCTCCACACCTGCGGCAGGTTTATCGGGGTTTTCCAGGACACCCTAACACTGAGGTATGTCCAACTCGGAGGAGTTTCTCCACACCTGCGGCAGAGGTGTCGGGGTTTGTCAGGACATCCTAACACTGTCGGCCGGCCTCTGGGGTATGTCCAACTCGGAGGAGTTCTTCCACACCTGCGGCAGAGGTGTCGGGGTTTGTCAGGACACCCTAACACTGTCGGCCGTCCGCTGGGGTATGTCCAACTCGGAGGAGTTTCCCCACACCTGCGGCAGAGGTGTCGGGGTTTGTCAGGACATCCTAACACTGTCGGCCGGCCTCTGGGGTATGTCCAACTCGGTGGAGTTCTTCCACACCTGCGGCAGAGGTGTCGGGGTTTGTCAGGACACCCTAACACTGTCGGCCGGCCGCTGGGGTATGTCCAACTCGGAGGAGTTTCTCCACACCTGCGGTAGGGGTGTCGGGGTTTGTCAGGACACCCTAAAACTGTCGGCCGGCCGCTGGGGTATGTCCAACTCGGAGGAGTTTCTCCACACCTGCGGCAGAGGTGTCGGGGTTTGTCAGGACACCCTAACACTGTCGGCCGGCCGCTGGGGTATGTCCAACTCGGAGGAGTTTCTCCACACCTGCGGTAGGGGTGTCGGGGTTTGTCAGGACATCCTAACACTGTCGGCCGGCCGCTGGGGTATGTCCAACTCGGAGGAGTTTCTCCACACCTGTGG
>JAXIVJ010019451.1:0-17500 GCA_036785665.1 Chirona hameri | reverse complement strand
ACTTCCAAACCAAGCAACTTAGAGCAATGCGGTGAGTACCAGCATGTTGCCTGTCATGAGAGGAATCTAACAGTATGCGATTTTTAGGTTTCAGGTCAACGGATGACCTTCCAGGTCAAGTGAATGACCTCGGATTTACCACGTCCAGAACAGCGATTTTGCTCTTCAGAAAACCTCAAAATTAGAAATTTATAAATGTAAATAAAAAGGCATGTTCCTAGACCAGGTTTGGCTCAGAAATACAAAAAAAAGGTAATTATTTGTTCGTATCTTGTCTAAAAATGTCAAAAAAAGTTATGAAAAAAATGACGTCATCAGTTTCTTACACTTAGGAAGCCATCACTCAGTCAAAAATGAAGATATTACTTTGAAATTTGGTATGGGTATTTTCCATACTTAGTTCTCTCACATATATTCCGGTTTTTATAATATATAAATAATATTATTTTAATAGTTTTCTTAAATTTTAGGGGTCAAAAAACCATTTTTTTTTTTAAATCTGAGATTGCCATTTTAAAGAGAATTCCATTTTTTATCATTGGTGAATTGCGTTTGCAATTTGCTTTAAAACTCTATTTTCTACGATTTTTCAAATATTTCTATTTTTACCAACATGACGTCATCAAAACGTCATTATTTCCCGAATTTCTCAACCAATTTCAAATAAATTTTTAGAGCCTACGTTTAATTACTGTAAACCTAGCTACCAAAAATTTCAGCAAGATGCACTGCATGTGTAAAAAGTTATTTAAGAAAAACCTCAGGGGGGGCCTGTCAGCCCCCCCGTAGGGTGAGGGTTAACCTCAATATTGACCTGACATAACCGAAGACCGATATATATTTAGATAGACCTTGTCTCGAGCTATCTAACGTCGTTTTCCGCTTGTCGCTACGTTGCGTGGTTTTCGAGGTCTTAGGGGGCGGCTGAATTCCCCCCCCCCCAGGCCGTTCGTGTTTGGCGCGAACCCACGGCCGTGTGCGTGATGAGTCAGTCAAAAAATAGATATTGCTTTGAAATTTGGTTTGGGCATTGTTCATAGAATAGAATAGAATATATTTCAAGCCCATCCAGCTATGTGCTGGCTTTTCATGTGCTCGCGTTAATGACATGGATACATCAGGAGGAAACAGCATTCACACACATCGCACATAAAACACATGTAAAAATTTCGCACTATAGCCGCCGTGCCAGACCCAGCTGTTCAGTGATCCTCCTCCGGAACACCGCAACACTAGTCTCCCTAGTGTCGGACGGCAGGCCGTTGTACGCTCGGGCGGCTCGATAAACAAACCGCCGCCTCCCTGACTCGGTTCTGATGCGAGGCATGGACAGTAGATCATCCTGTCTGGTCGATCTTTGCCTCACACTTTGAACGGTGTGGAAGTGGCGCGCAAGGTCACTCGGCTGTCCCCGAGTCATGATGACTTTAAGTAAACATAGTGTGCGGTACATAACGAGGTCCTGGGCAGGTAACCAGTTTAACTCATGTAATACGTCACGTACGTGATCACACTTGCGCCGTCCTGATACTACTCGCGCACAGAAGTTGAGCAGTTTTTGTATGCGCGTCACTGCTTGTGCGGTACCGTTTCCGTATACAGCAATACCGTAGCGAATCAGTGCAATCACCAGTCCGTTCACTATTGTCGGTAGCACATCATGAGGGATGCAATGCTTCGCGTGGCTGAGACCAATCAACAGTCCAGTGCACTTTGCTGCCAGTTGGTTGATATGAGGTTCGAAAGACAAATACCGATCCATCACTATCCCTAGGTTTTTAACACGCGGTATCTCTTCTACAGTCACACCGTTTACAGAGATGGAAGTTTTTGGGAGGTCCTGGAGCATTTGACGAGTGCCAAAAACGATCAGTTGGGTCTTGCTAGGGTTGACTTTCATTTGATTTTGGGTGAACCACTGGAACAAAGTACACAGGGTCGACTCCATGCGCTGAATGAGATCGGCAATGTCACGTTTATGTCCGGTAACGAGAATTTGCGTATCGTCGGCATACTGGGTGATGCTAACATTGTCATCGATAAACAGGCTAAGGTCGTTGGAGAAGATGTTGTACAAAAGGGGTCCTAGCGATGTGCCCTGATAAACTCCGATTGGGTTTCTAACCGCCTTGGACGAACGCTGGCGTCCATCAGGAGTGCTAAATCTGACATGCTGGTAGTGGTCTGAAAGGTAGCTTGTGAACCAGGAGCTATCTACGCCATAGAGTTCTAGTTTTTGGATCAGTTTTGAGTGGCTGACAACATCGAAGCATTTACTTAAATCTAACAGCACAAGGAGAGAAATTTCGCCGTGATCCATGCCCTGAAGCACCCGGTCTGTGACATTTATCAGAGCTGTCTCGGTAGAGTGGAAGCGTCGGAAGCCGTGTTGTGTGCACGAGAACAGATGGTTTGTATCGAAGTAGGCATACAGCTGCTTGTGGACAATACGTTCTACTATTTTGGCCAAGCAAGGGACGAGTGAGATTGGTCTGAAGTTAGCAGGGTCTCTGATGGAGCCCGATGACTTGTATATGGGCTGAACAACCGCGACTTTCCACGAATCTGGTACAACGCTGGTGGTTAGACTGGTGTTCACAATGCATAAAACGACATGCCAGATAGCACTACAACACTTTTTAAAGAACGCCATGGACAGTCCGTCAGCACCGCACGCTCCACTACTGTTCATTCTGGCCACCGTGTCCTGCAGCTCGGCGCCGGTCACCGGCCGGACAGCGAACCCGTCCGACCCCACCCGAGGTAGGCGGATCGGCAGTTCCGCAGCAGCGGCCGGTTTTCCCGCGGCAACGGCTGCGGCTGTCTTGGTGCCGATCTCCGCGAAGTATCAGTTGAGTGTATCAGGGTCGATGTCGGGAGTGGTTGTCTGGGCGCTCCTCTTGCTGGCGATGATGGGACGCACGCAGCGGTACATGGAACCTGGGCCCGTCTCAGCTATGCGCTGTCTAATGTTGTCTCGTGAGTCGCGCTGAATAGCCGAGCGGGTCAGCCGGTTAAGCTCCTTGTACCGCGCGCGGTCTCCCTGCCGTAGGGCCGCGCGCCGCTCCGCCATGATTCGCCGGGTCCCCTCTGAGACGGGTGGCGGGTGGGGGTTACGAATGCGGACCCTTCGGACCGGGGCCAGCTCGTCCAGTACGGCTGTAAGTTGGTCGATCAAAAAGTCACTCTGCCGCTGCACATTATCAGTGACGAAAACAGGGGACCAGTCCACGCCACCGAGCCGGGCACGGAACCTGTCCATATCAATGGATTTCCAACTACGGGTTTGCACTACAACGGGGGTCGGGCGGCATTTGCGAATGCGCATCAGGGCATGAGTGGAATGATGGTCACTAAAATCACACTGACGCACACCTGCTCGAACCACCATGTCTGCACAGTTGGTAACGATGACGTCGAGCACAGACCCGGAGCCGGGATACGTCGCGTCACTGATGGTCTGTGACAGTGAATACTTCTGGAACAGTCTGGTGAGATGACCGCCGGGCGTGTTCCCAGTGGTCACCCGTAAGTCACAATTGAGGTCGCCGGCTAAGACGAGAAGACCGCGGTTGTCCGTCAGAACGGTCTGTATTTCCGACTCAAGCTGCTCAAGGTCGGCCGTCAGCTGGGCGCCAGCAGGTGAGGGAGAACGGTACATGGCACATATGGCAATGCCTCTGTCACGCCCAACGCTCACGCGGGCCCAGACTGTCTCAAGTTTTGTGGTCGAGTTGTCAGGCGCAGGCTTGGGTAGGGCTTTTATCTGAAAGCCATCGCGGGCTAGAATTGCCACGCCCCCAAAGCCGCGACCGCCAGCTCGGTCGGCTCTGATCAGCTGATATCCGGGAAACGCCACGAGACGATTGGGCACACGCGGCTTCAGCCAGGTCTCCGAGAGGATGATGATGTCTGCTCCCGTGTCAGATATCTCACAACGGAGTGGGAGAATCTTGGGCAGAAGTGACTGGACGTTGAGAGATGTCAGAAGAAGCTCGTCACGTCGTCGGTCACGAAGCAGCGGCGGATCTTGATTGGTCGGCATTTGACGCTCCGGTCCATCCGGTCGAACTGGGTGGTTGACATCGGCGTGGTGTTCTTGTGATGGTGGCAGGTGACCCTCTACACGGCGGAAGCTGTCACTTCCAGAGTCTTCCTGACAGCCGTCGGCTGTCAGGCCCGGTCTGCCCCGGGTTTGGACCACTGGACTCTCCTCTATGCCAGGGGCGAGTCCAGGGTCCGAGAGGGGGATCAGGGCTCGGCCGTAGTCCTGACGATGGTGGTGCTCGTCGTAGATAGCACGGAGTCGACGTGCTTGGACTATGCGGCCGGCCCTTCTCCCCCTGTAGCGCCGCCTTACTCCGCCCCTCCTACCCTCCTCGGGGCGCCGGGCGGGAGATTTATGGCCGTCCGTCGTTCGACGGGGACCGGAGCGGAGCGGGCCGGACCCGGCCCCGTCTGGGCGATCGTCGGCGGCGACGTTGAGATTCGGGTAGAAGTAAATCCGGCGAGCTGATTGGTGAGCAGAACTGGGTAGAGAACGATAGAAGGACGGTGCCGTTCGACAAGGGCCATGGCTGAAGTTTTGGGAGATTTTCGACAGATGAAAAAGGCTATTCTGCACTGTACAAGTCTCACAACTGCACTAAAAATCACTGTATTCGATCCACAAAATATGTTTCTTGATGAGTGACAAAACTTTTTGTGAACAAACACTTAAATCCGCACTAAAACTCGACGAAACGGAGGAGCGACGCGCGAGGCGGCAGCCGGTAGGAGGCGCCGCGCTGATGATCATACTTAGTTTTCGAATATTTATTCCGGTTTTTGAATATTGTTTCAAAATTGTGTTATGTTAAATAATTATCAATGATAAAATTATGAAATAAATCAATAAATATGTTTACTTTCATTGATATGAAATCATTATTATATATTTGATACTATCATAATGAAGAATGTTGCTTGATTCAATAACATCATTTTAATGAACTCAATTATCCAAAATATAACAAACAATCTTTAACCCGCCATTGGCTGGGGTGGGCGGGGGGGGGGGCTGCTTTTCGCCCCTGACGAACTTTCGCAATAGCTCAAAAGACCGTAGCGCTATTGACGTAAAAAAATGAAGCAATTTCGTCGAAACAAATTTCAGATATAGCGAATTTAGTGACGTCACTACACACGATTTGACGTAATCATCATCTAAACTGTAACCCGCGCCCCGCTGGGGGGTAAATTTGACCCCCTCCCGGATTTTCTCAATAACTTCAAAACTATTGGAGATAGCGATGTCCAACTTATAGTACCTTATCCTGCATCAATTATACGTCTTCGCACAAAATTTCATTGAAATTGAGGTTGCACGTCCGAAGATAATGATGTTTTAATGACGTCATGTCATGCCATTTTTGGTGGAAAAACGATAAATGTTTGCACATTCGTAGAAGATCGAGTTGTAATGCACCTTGCAAATGAAAAACGTCAAAAGAAAAGAAAGGAGATTTTTTCAAAATGGCTATCTCGGATGTACAACATTTTGGGTTTTTGACCCCAAACAATTCAAAAAACGTATTTTGGGGAAATTTCCGCAGAATCTTTTTTTTTAAAGATATTAACCATACGGAAGATATGTTAGAGAACCTTGTATGGACGACACTCAAACCAAATGCCTAGGAAATATCTTTATTTTTGACTGACTTATCGCTCCCTACGAATAAGTAACTCATGACGTCATTTTTTTAAGTTACGTTTTTTGGCTTTTGGTGACCAGATACAGACAAATAAGTACCACTGCTGTATTTCTGAGAGAACGCTGGCCTTTTTTATTTAGATTACTCAATTTCAAATGTTGTCCTTATTGTGACCCGACCTTGACCTGAGGGCCATTATATGGGGTCAGGTTGTGAAAATGGCTGCTACTATCGAATTACACGTGTAAAATAATCCATACAACATGTGTCGCATGGCTTTCCTAAACCTGTGACCTTTTGTGACCTGACCTTGTCCTTCGCTTACCATTTCACTTTCGCTTATACGGGAGATGCATTATACCTTTGAGAGCACCCTGTGAGATAATAGTCACAATCTAAGGTTTTGGATGGAAAATATGGTCTAAAACTAAAATACCTCAATATTGACCTTTGACCTGATCGTGACCTGACATGTGACCTTATTTTAAGAATTTCGGGGGTGCATTATATTCATCGCCTTGAGAGCTTTCGATCGCCGCCTTGTGCGGCCCGCTGCGGTCATTTTATTTTTATTTATTTTTATTTATTTATTTATTGTATTGATCGCCAACAGAGCAAGACTCCAATAACAGGCGAAGTCGTGAGAGATAAAACACGATGGTAAACTACTTAATACATAGTAAAACATCTTTTTTTTCGGATTTTTTTTTTTTGTTCGGAAGATACAAGGGGGAGGGGGTAAATGTACCCCCCCCCCCCACCCAGCGGGGCGCGGATTAACATACCCTACACATGCCATATTTTGAGCAAAATGCAATCCAAAAACGTCAAAAGATAGCACATAGTAAGAGCAACAAAATGTCAATCTCGAATTTGGACAACTCTGGTTTTTGAACCCCAAAAATAAAAATAATTGTCAAACATTTTCAACAAAAAAACGGAACATATGTTGGAGAACCACATGTGGACAATACCCAAACCAAATTTTAAAGCAATATCTATATTTTTGACTGACTTATAGTTCCTTAAGTATGAGTAACTCATGACATCATATTTTGAAATTACGTTTTTGGGCTTTTAGTGACCAGATACAAATACATAAAGGCCAGCACTGTATTTCCGAGACCAACCTGATCTAGAAATAGTTCTTTGTTATTGTTATTTATATTGATTAATTTCAAATTTTAACCATATGTGACTTGACCTTGACCTAAGCCCTTCACGGGACACGTTTTCAGTCCTCATCCCGTTCCAGCCCATTCAGCCAGACCCAAACCCGTTCCAATCCGAATTCATAATTGATGGCGTCTCCCGTTCCCACCCGTTTCAGCATATTTCACTTTTTGTGGTGCTAAAAAATTATATGGTCTGTCCCGTAACCCGTTCCAACCCGTTAATTTCCCAAAAGTTTCCCCCATTCCCACCCATTCCCGTCCCATTCCCATTCCCGTACGGGATTGGGTCTCTAAAAGCCCAAAACGTAATTTCAAAATATGATGTCATGAGTTACTCATACTTAAGGAACTATAAGTCAGTCAAAGATAAAGATATTGCTTTAAAATTTGGTTTGGGTATTGTACATGTGGTTCTCCAACATATGTTCCGTTTTTTTGAAAATGTTTGAAAATTATTTTTCTTTTTGGGGTTCAAAAACCAGAGTTGTTCCCATTCCCGTACGTATGGGACTCCATGAAGGGATCTACTTAACACTAACTTCACTTAAATGAGATCAGATGGTAAAATGACTGTCGCTATCGAATTATACGTGTAAAATAACTCATAGAACATAAGTTGCATGACTTTCGTAGATATTTTGCGCATAGTGACCTTTTGTGCTCTGATGTGACCTGACCTTGACCTTTGCCAACTGTGAGGGGCAGTCTCACTTTAGCTCATGCGGGATGTGAATTATACCTTTGATAGCACTTTGGGTGATCATGGTCGCAATCGAAGGCTTTGGATGGAAAGTATGAACCATAGACTTAAATGCCTCGATTTTGACCTTTGAGCTGACCGTGACCTGATATGTGACCTTAGATTGACACTTCCGAGCATGCTTTAGATTTGTATCATTGATAGCTTTCGAATTCCGCCTTGCACATCTCCCTGCGATCATTGGTTCGGAAGATAACCAGGGGGCGAAAAACGCCCCCCCCCCCCCCCTCTCAGCCAATGCCGGGTTAAGCTTCCCCATTCTTTCCATATTATATTACGATCAATCAGGAAATATTTTTACACAATTTCTATCATTATTACATTAATTGTTAATTATCTATAGAAAAAAGGATTGTTATCTATTAATGGGGCACCACAATTAAGCTATTGTAGATGGCGCTGATGATCAACTGCTACCAAGCGGACCGGCGCACATAAGGATAATTCGGTATCCCGGGTGGCCATAACTGCTTTTCCTGGACAAAACTGTGATGTCGGGTTCAGTTGTGAACGGATTTATAAAAATGAAACACCATTCAATAGGAAACTGCCTCGTGCATCCTATGCTTAGTATACAAAGAGTATCGGGAAATCAGAGGCGTCACTAGGAGTGATTAAATGGGGGGGGGGGGGGGCATTATTCTGCCTATGGTGCTCATGATATATTCTACAAATGCGTTCGAAGATAGTGACGGATACACATTTTGGTGTTGACAAAGTATAATGAATAGGGTCATCGCAAGTTCGAACATTTGTGTGCAGTGGCAGATGTAACAAGTATGACGGAGAAGCAAATACCATCACAGTTTTCATTATTTTGCTCGGCGTTGGATCCAGCAAAACATATTCCATTGCACATTTCCGAAGCTGTGGGGTGTGTGTTTTTTCACTACCGCCTGGAATTAGGTCAAAATACTTTCACATCTCTCGCATGCGCTACATTGCAACTCTTAACTGCAGCTGCATATCCAGGTCAAGGCTCAGACATTATTAGCCTGGATCGTAGATAACAATGTTGTCATTCAGTAATACCAATGAAGAGCTGGCAAAATTGAATAACTACAACCAAATCCTTCACAACCAACATTATAATGATTTGCGATATCAGTAATAGCACTTCATCCGAAAAGAAAACGCTGCGCTCATACAGCGCTGCCTCAGGGCCATCAAACGCTGGCTCTTGTTAAAAAAAAATGGTATCTGTATCAGCAATCAGCATCCACGGAAAGACATAATGTGGAGTTATAGTTTTAATTACGATATTAATCTGGACTTTTTCCACAAGACTATGGGCGTTCGGACTCGGAGCTTTCGATATGTGTTTTGCATATCTTCATCAGCGATCGTTCGTAAGAATTACGTACAAAAATGGGAATTTGTCAAATTGTATTTGTGTGAAATGTCAACATTGTGGTTGAAGTCATAAGTGTCAAACGTCATCATAATTATAACTAAGCTATGCTTAAGAAGCTAAGAGCTGTTCTGCTGTTGAGAGATCTATCTTAGTATCTCACCTTGTTACAATTTGCAATCAAAGCTGCATTTGATCCATGTTGAAGCTGCAAAGTGTTCTTGATGATGTTTGATGGTGGAACTTCTGATAGTATCTATTTGTAATTACCGTATTCATTACTGTCAAAGGGTATCACACAGTAAAATGTAGGTATTAATTCAGCTTTTGTCTTTTCTTTCATATATATTTGAATGTTTAGTTTGTACCAGTGTTCGTCACGGACCCACCAACCCCCAGCTCCGCCCGGCCCGGGCCCAAGAACACCAAACCCAGACCCGGACCAGGCCCGGTCAAATTAATAATATTGAGGCCCAGGCCCGGTCCGGCCCGTTCAGATTAAGCATATCATTATGTTCACAAAAATTGCAAAAATTATCCTAGCATATTTATTTTTATACTATAAATTTGAAACAATGAACAAACTATGCTAACCAAAAAAACAAAAAGCCACAGCCATAGCAACAGTGTGTTGCTGTGGAAGTGAACTGCTGGATACAAATATTGTTAAGCTCTGACCTGAGCTTGCGCGCATTACTTCAACATTTTCAGCCCAGGCCCGTCCAGAGCCCGGTAATTTCCTGAATTAAAGTTGAGGCCCTGCCCAGGCCAGGCCCATGGCCCATAGGGCCAGCTCGGCCCGTGGCGAACTCTGGTTTGTACAGCTGACATTTATCAGCAAATGCCGAATCTGCTGGATCCCACTGGGTCTTTGTGTTGGTCTGCCGAGAGATCCCAGTGGATCTCTCGGCAAAATTTAAAGATGGATCTTGGATTTGGGTGGATCTCGGCAAAATTCGACCTTGGATCTATGATCTCAGTGGAGTTCTCGACAAAATTGAGAGGGTGATCTATGATCCCATAGGATCCCGGATCCCGAGTCCATGGGATCGGATCCCGGGATCCATTTTTGGGATCCATGCACATGTCTGGTAGGAAAGCGCATTTTTTTTTTTTTATTGCTTGGCAATGTACGGACAACTATTACACAAAGTGAAGAATTGGAATCGGAGGTGTACTTGTGGTCACCACAGGTCAACGAACAAAAGATCACGTGATGTCGGAGTCAAGGCCACTCAAAGTCACGTAGCAAAAGCTGGAAACAAAAGGTCCGTATCGCTCCGAAGTCAGCTAGCAAAGTTATTTTTTTTACTATTTTAGTTCATTCAAATATATCAATTTCGTCTCTTAAAGTGCCTCTGCAGCGTGGCTTCGAAAAATGCCTGAGGCTATATCTTGGAAACCGGAAGTCAGATCAAGCTAATTTTCATACAACTGAATTTGGAGCCCACGATAACCCCAGTCCCCATACACCAATTTTGAACAAAAAGTGAGCGATGAGAGTGTGCTTAACTTGTCGAAAAGTCTTGGTTTTACCCATATGCCATTCGAGGCAAAAATAAAGGTACATTACCGAGATAAATGCTTCCTGGAGCTCCCCGTCGCAAGTGAAAGCAAAACAATAATATACCATATTAAAGGATATGTCTTGAGGAAGAACTTAGGAAGAGTCACTATTGGTGCACTGCGGTGCATTTTTTTGCTGTCCTTTAATGTCTAGACGTTCCGAGCATTTTCACTTATAAAACATGCATGATATAAACATGTTTTCAAATGTTAGGGTAAACATACAACTTAATTGTAAGCATCAAACACTGTTACCAGAACCATAACCTTGCACTAGAAGTGCAGATGTCCCGGATAATACATCTCTGTGGCAAGTTAAAGGACATTAATATCGGCCTATTTTCAAGAGCAAAATGTCGCATCCGAAACACGGATCGTAACACTCTGTTCAGCCGCCTGTGCGGAATCCACCCGTTTCTGAATGTAATCATAATTAACGTTTCTAGGCTAATTAGACATTTTACTAGCATATTAGATGACAAAATCTGTGTTTGGTGAAAGTCGAAATTTGGCAATATTGGCCACTCATTATACCAAGTTATCCTTAGGTGCGGCGACTGTGCGTCCAGAGTATAGGGCGCATTGTTTACGACGGAGTTTTGAAGGGGTTAGAGGGGTACAGATGTGTTCAAACTTATACGAAATGTTGGTGTCTATGAGTGTATTCGAAAACTGAAAGCATGTCTCGTTTGACCTCGGGAGGTCAAAGAGTGCCCGCGAGGTCAAATATCGGGTACCGCATAACGTTTTCCCTAAAGTACTTATCGAAGTCGTCTCAACGGCTAAATATTCCCACCAGGCTATAGACGGTGTACAACGAGTAATCTGACCGTCCCTGGTCACCGGTCGACCGCAGGTCACAACATAAGTTACCATTATGGCCTATGGGAGAATGACGGGGTACCGCATAATTTCCCCCAAGACATCACTTAGAGAACCCATTCTACTACCATCGCCTTCCCTTTATCCCACCGAAGGTGCACAACGCAAGACTTGATCTATCCTGGTCACCGTTTGACCTCAGGTCACCTGGAAAGGCGCTAATATCCATTTAATGAGCCGTCCAAATACTTATTCGTTGTTTACCGGCCGATTCTGTTCAAACTTATACAACATATTGGTGTCTATGAGTGTATTCGAACCCTGAAATAATTTTTCGCTGAGGTCAATCGTTTGACCTCAGGAGGTCAAAGAGTGCCTGCGATGTCAAATCTTGGGTGCCGCATAACTTTTTCCTTAAAGTAGGTACTTACCGAAGTCGTTTCAACGGCTAAATATTACCACCATCCTATAGACGGTGCACAACACAAGACTTGACCCCTGCAGGTCACTGTTTGACATCAGGTCATCTAGAAAGGCGCTAATATCGATTTAACGAGCCGTCCAAATACGTATTCGTTGTTTACCGACCGATTGTGTTCAAACTTACCTTCGGTGGGTTAACCCTCGCCCGGGTAGGTGAGGGGTGGATGCCACCCCTTTGGTTTTTCAAAAATAACTCCCGTAGTTTCCAACTGATTGCAATGCAACTTTTAGTACCTTACTTTTCAACAATTGGACACATACTCTAAAAAATTTGAACCTCTAACCCACATGACCCCTGACTTATGACCTGTTTATCAAGGTCATGTCAGGCGCAACTGGCGTCCCGTAGTATCGATGCTCGTAACTTGTGCAGTTTCCGAGTGTTTGTTGTTCAGAAGCATATACACAGATATTTCCAGGTGACAGTTGTGGTTTCGACTGAGATTGTAACCTCGATTGAGCTTTTAAAAGGTCAACCAATGTCATTGACCTCTGATGACCTCAGATTACTTTGTTTTGCTTCTGGCGGTTTCTAGGAGAGTTTGTGACGCTGATTTCAAATTTGGGATCCATTATACATAATTATATGCTCCACTGGGGTCATTTGATTCCACAGGTCAACCGAGGTCACTGACCTCAGATGGCCTGACCTGACCTTTTGGAATTTGGCAGTTTCCAGGACATTTTGTGACGCTGATTTCAAATTTGGCACCCATTAAGCATTATGATATGCTCATTCACGATTATAGCTCGATAAAATTCGAATTATACGCATTTACAATTTGTATGACTTTTGGGGGAATTGACATGACCTTAGAGGTCACCTAATGATCCAAGACCTTCAAATCGGGTATCAGCGGCTTCCTCTGGTCACCAGCAACACGTTCGTTTTTTAATCGAAGCTCTAGCTCAATTAGGGGAAAAACGCTAAAGGGGGGGGGGTCGTACCCGTACCCCCCCCCCCCCCCCCCCCCCCCTACCCGAACACGTAGTGATTTTCCCTACCCGGGCGAGGGTTAAAGGGAAGGCGATGGTGGTAAAATGGTTTCTCTAAGTGATTTTTGGTGATAAAAAGCATTATGCGGTACCGAGTCATTCTCCCATAGGCCACAATGGTAACTTATGTTGTTACCTGAGGTCAACCGGTGACCAGGGTCGGTCATATCACTCGTTTTGAACCGTCTATAAGCTAGTGTGAATATTTAGCCGTTGAAATGACTTCGATAAGTACTTTAGGGAAAAAGTTATGCGGTACCCGATATTTGACCTCGCGGGCACTGTTTGACCGTCCGAGGTCAAACGATTGACCTCAGCGATAAATGCTTTCAGAGTTCCAATACACTCATATACACCAACATTTCGTATAAGTTTGAACACAATAAGCCGGTAAACAACGCATAGGTATTTGGACGGCTCGTCAAATTGATATTAGCGCCTTTCCAGGTGACCTGAGGTCAAACGGTGACCTAGAGGGGTCAATTCTTGCATTGTGCACCTTTGGTGAGTTAAAGGGAATGCGATGGTGGTGGAATAGGTTCCCTAAGTGATTTTGGGGGGAAATTATGCGGTATTCCGTCATTCTCCCTTAGGCCATATTGGTAACTTATGTTGTGACCTGAGGTCAACCGGTGACCAGTGGCGGTCAGATCACTCTTAGTGCACCGTTTATATGCTAGGCGGGAATATGTAACCGTTGAAACGACTTCGGTAAGTACTTTAGGGAAAAAGTTATGCGGTACCCAAGATATTTGACCTCGCGGGCACTCTTTGAACTCCCGAGGTGAAACGATTGGCCTCAGCGAGAAATGCTTTCAAGTTTCGAATACACTCATAGACACCAACATTTCGTATATAAGTTTGAACACATCTGTACTTCTCTAACCCCTTCAAAACTCCGCCGTAAACAATACGCCTTTGACCGTCCGCTTCTCTGACTCTGACGGTCCGCTTGGTAGCAGTTGATCATCCAGCGCCTCTAGCGGCGGAAAATTTATTGTAGCCCCCATTGCTACCTAATTATCTACAACAAAAAAATCACATGTTTCGTATATTATAATCCCGCCGCAACCGACCGCGTTAGTGACGCCAGCCCCACGAATACCGATATGTATATACAATTTATTTATTGTATTTTTCGACACTGTAAGTGCGACTGTTGTCTGTTTAGAATAATGCACGGTTTTGTTAACCCTATTCCCTGCGGGGGCAGTTTCTGTCCCCCCCCCCGGTGGTTTTTCACTTGCCGCTTCTAAAACCGTTAGGCCTAGCGTCTTGAAACTTTGTGACTTTCCTAACTTTGAATGCGCGTGTTGTGTCAAAATTTTGATAAAATCAGGCTAGCAGAGGCCGGTACCAGAGCTCATGTTTTGGGGAAGGTGTTACGAATGCGGTTGTGCGGTGCATACTTCCTTCGTAGTTTGCGGTGCAGTAAATGCGTCAGAAACATTTGCAATGCAATATGCATCATTCATACTGGGATTATACATGGTTTTTGGCAGAGGCGCACTCAGGTACACAAAATGGGAGGCGATACCATACCTAAAATTAGGTCCAACTTCAAATTAGTAAGATGATACAAGCGTTAACTCGCATGGTGCCCCCCACGTTGTTTTCCTGGATCCGCCTATGTGCAATATATTAAATTTAACCAATTACAGCAAGTAATGCCCACATGTGGCGTTCATGTCGTTCCAAACAATCACGAACAGCAATCAATTTGTTATCAGAAAATTCCCCCCATTTTATATCCCCTAAATACGCCTCTGATTTTTTATTTTGGCATTTATCTTTTTGTATATTGAAGACCAGTACATTTGAAGCTCAAAAATGTTTGGGGCATGCAAATCAGCCAAACCACATGGCCGCAATGATCTTAAAAAAACACCCAGCATGTTCCGGAGTTTGTGCCCCCTGGCCCCCACTTTTGAACACCAAATAAATGTCAGGCCCCTAAATCTTGTTCATGACAAATCGAATGGCGTTTTCCCCCATCGAAATCGACCGAGCGGTTCTCGAGATCTCTGGCGGGGGGGGACAGAATCTGCCCCCCCCCCCCCCTCCCCCCCCCCCCCCCCCCCCCCCCGCAGGTTAATGTAATTTAGGCCGCCTGCAGGGAATAGGGTTAATAACGATGGTTTTGCCCGAAAATTGTAGTATTATTAGTTGCTCGGATTAGGATGATCTGTTCGATGCTGCTCAGACTTCCGAGCTATTTTTTCAAAATAAAATTATGTGAAACCATACCTATAGAATGCTTCGAGAGAGTCGGTGCTGAGACGGGGCTTCAAAAGCTCAGCGAATTGTCATAGTCATAGCCGGCTCACCATCACCCATGCATGCCTCATGCTTGTCTGGTTGTCATGGTTTACTTATCGTTTGTCTTTGCGAACTCATAGGTACTGCGGTTAGAGATGCTATGCAGCACAAAGCCCCTTCCGTCCTCGTCGACATCCCGATAACAGGGTGTTCCGTTACACTTCCCTGAGTGATAAAGAAAACACCCTGCCAGGCGACGTATTTTACATGTTATGTCACGAAAACACCGCAATACACCCGCGTGAGATGTATATGTACACCCCAGGCATGTGGCCTTGCGACACGTCTACGCCCAAAAACCCCAAGCAGCGTCGACCGTTACACCTCTCTGAGTGGCAAACGAAACTCCCGCAGTACACCTGGCTGAGTTTCAAATTTACCCCCCCCCCCCCCGCATGAGTATTGCAAGACATCTACTACACCCCAAGCAGCGGTTACGTTACACCTCTCCAGTGGTAAACGAAGTCCCGCAATTCACCCGGCTGAGTTGTAAATCTCAACCCCGGCATGAGTATTGCGACACCTGTACACCCCATGCAGCGGCGATCACGGTGTCGTTACACCTCCCTGAGTGCTAAACAAAACACCTGCCAGGCGACGTATTTTAGGTTGTGTGGGCATCACACGGTTTAGGGGTGACAACACCCTGCTCGGGTGTTTATTTATTGTAAGTGTGTGACACTGGGGCCTCCTGGTCATTGGACATTTGTCATTGGTCACATGTGTCACTGTCGTCACTTGTCACCGCTAACCGAACATCACAGCGCCCCTGCCATCCCGTGCACGGCAGGATTACGGCATCCCGCGCCACTGTGGCCCACTTCTACGCCATGGGCGCCGCACTGATCGTCGAGGGAATACTGAGCGCCTGCTATCACGTCTGCCCCAGCCAATCCAACTTCCAGTTCGGTAAGAGGAGAAACTCATCGCAGCTTAGCTTGCTCTAATTCGGGCCTGCCGTGTGTGCGCCACTTTCCAATTTTCTCTACTCCAATTTACGGTTTGTGAGCTGGAGTAGGTTCTGCTCATCAAACTAAAAGTTCGGTGGGAAGAAAGTGATCGCAAACTGGGTTAATCTAATTCATACCCCTTATTTATGCGTCAGTTTTAACACTATTACTGTGGGGCTACAAAAAAAAAAACGCATCTGTCGGAGGGGGGGGGGGGGCTATTCGCCCCCACCCCCTTCGTATCTCGGAAACCGCTGGACCGATTCTCTCTGTGAAAGCGCCATTCGATTTCCTTGGAGCATGGACTACATTCATATATTCCTAACTATACAACATTTTGTCATGGGCGGATACAGGTAGCAAAAAAAAAATGGAGGAAAACATGCATTTTTAGATTCTTTGCCCTGGGACGTTGTTTGAACGCAATTTTCTCATGTTGTTGGATTCGCCACCTAATTGTGTGCTCTGACATACACTCCTATTTAAAGTTTCGGTAAGTTAACTCAATGGCGTCCTCAGGCAAATTCCAAAGGGGGGTATCTAAAGATGTCAGTTTAATATTTTGGTTGCTTTGATTTCTGTTGTATATGCTTATAACTATATGTGTATGCATGAGAAAATAAAATTATGGCAGTTTTTTAGTTTTGCAGTGGTGCGCTCAGGAGGGAAAGGGGGAGGAGAATTGGGCATTGTCTTTTGTTATCTTTATCTTTACTTATTGATATATTTTGCTATGTAGTGTCACGCCAAGGGTCCATAATGGCCCCTAATTTCATCCCTGGGACCGACCTATGCCCTAAAATACAATTGTAATCCATGCAGGTGATATTGCATGAATGCGTGTGGCACAGCCAAAAATTGCATGTAAAAGTTGTGTAGTTTTTCAAAACTTTCAGAATCTTTCAGAAACTTTTCAGCGCAACAATTTTTCGTGAAAACGCCTAATATGTAAAATTCTTGACCTCGGGTCATCTCAGATCAGGTCACCAGACCAGGTCACGTGATGACCCCCACATCCAAAACGTTTCGGTCGTACCACACCCATAGTTTTAGGCCGATCGGTTTCAAACTTGCAGGATTTCATAAGGTCATAGAAACCCTACAATTAACTTATCTCGGATTTCTTATATCGGTGACCTAAGTTCGGGTCAATTGCATGACGTCTGGCTGGCTGCTGGCTGGCTGGCTGGCTGGCTGGCTGGCTGGCTGGCTGGCTGGCTGGCTGGCTGGCTGGCTGGCTGGCTGGCTGGCTGGCTGGCTGGCTGGCTGGCTGGCTGCTGGCTGGCTGGCTGGCTGGCTGGGCTGGCTGGCTGCTGGCTGGCTGGCTGGCTGGCTGGCTGGCTGGCTGGCTGGCTGGCTGGCTGGCTGGCTGGCTGCTGGCTGGC
>JAXIVJ010019450.1:0-19448 GCA_036785665.1 Chirona hameri | reverse complement strand
CAATGATTCAATGTGAATCGACTACTTTTGATTGAATCATTCTTATTTCAAATGAATGACTCATGAATCGATTAACTTCATGCGCAAACCTGTTGTGAGTCACTGATTGAATCATTCATACAGAGAAAATAGGCTGATTGAATCATTCATTGCTCAAAGAATCATTCTTTTTTGGTCGAACAGCATAAACTGTCCACAAAATATGCCAGCGGCCCAGCATTCATCTGTGCCCTGTGAACAAACCAGGCACTTAATGGCCAGTTATATGAGCTTTGTGTCCTGAGCTGTAGCCTGTAATTCATCTATGCGTAAAGAAAGCGAGGCTTTGTGTCCAACTCCAGTGGGCACAAAGCCACTGTTCAATCAGCCCTAACTATGTGAATACCTTGGAACTGGTAGGGTTAGGGGTAGGTATCTAAATACTTAGAAAAGGTAACCAACTCATACTTTGGTTCATAAACCACACAGTACACGCACACCTTTTTCACACGAAAAGTTATCAAAAGGTACCCACCTTTTCCTAATTTCTAGACTATACCATATCAAAAATTAAATCATAAACAAACATTTGCATGACCTCCGCATGTCCCAAATATCACTGTCGCATCGGCACCGCTTTATTCCACATCATGCTTTATAAAAATAATACCTAATGCAAAATCAAAATAAATGTTCTATTCGCTTAAAAAAGTGAAACGTAAAGTCATTAATGCCCTTGGAACTTGGAATTTGCAATTATAATAAATATTATACATATCATATTATAATCAAAATAAACACCACGCGTGTCCAATTGCTCACATTCACATTCGGAATACATTCGCGGACTATTTGGATTGGCTTCAAAATTAGTACACAGATAGATCACGACCTAGTGATCATTCTGGTAAACCTTAGAGTCGCACATTCAAAATCAAAGGATTTAGAGCAGGTCATATGTTAAGGTCAAACAGCAGGACTATTCTGATGTGCATGAAAATTGGGACACAGGTAGAGCATGACCTCCCTATCACGCTCAATAAAATCTTAGAGTCGCACATTCAAAATTCAAAGTAGTTAGACAAAGGAGTCGACACTTCCCTTTAATGTTGAGTGATTCAATCAAGAATTGAATCATTCATTATGGTAATGTTGAGTGATTGAATCATGATTGAATCATTCATTATGGTAATGTTGAGTGATTGAATCATGATTGAATCATTCATTGTGGTAATGTTGAATGATTGAATCATGATTGAATCATTCATTATGGTCCGTGAATCACTGTGAATCGACTCATGACAAATATGAATCATTGACAAGTCTGAAAAAGTCAAATAACGACAGCTGGTTTCATCTGGAAATACTGATCGGTACATATTAAAATGTCTGGAAATGACTCAGAAATTGCTGAGCATTATTGAATACTTTGCCTCGAGATCTCAAGCGTCAGTATTTGACAGCATGTCAGATAGCCAGTCCGCTCTGGGCCGGACGGACCCTGCAGCCTCGCAGGCAGGCCCGGCCGGACCCTGCAGCCCCGCAGGCAGGCCCGGCCGGACCCTGCAGCCCCGCAGGCAGGCCCGGCCGGACCCTGCAGCCCCGCAGGCAGGCCCGGCCGGACCCTGCAGCCCCGCAAGCAGGCCCGGCCGGACCCTGCAGACCCGCAGGCAGGCGCGGCCGGACCCTGCAGCCCCGCAGGCATGCTCGGCCGGACCCTGCAGCCCCGCAGGCAGGCCCGGCCGGACCCTGCAGCCCCGCAGGCAGGCCCGGCCGGACCCTGCAGCCCCGCAGGCAGGCCCGGCCGGACCCTGCAGCCCCGCAGGCAGGCCTGACGTCGGTGCCAGCTTTCGCGTCAGCTGTGTGGCTGTCGTGTTTCGCAAATGCCACCTGTATTTATTAACGAAATAAACACAACTAGTATCTAGTAATATCAGATCACTCACGGTATAATAGTAATTGCGCGCGCATGGCTCTGACACTTGTTGCGCAGTAAATGCCCGTGTTGTGAGCGATCAGCTCTGACGGCGCGCTGACTGCGAATGGCTGATAAAATCACAGCACTTATTAAAGAGAATAGTTCACCTTTAACATGGGGTTTTGGACTGAGATAGCAGATTTGTAGAGCAGGTCTAAAAATGGGTTGTGGTGAAAGAATTACCTCCCTACGTTAAGTAATTTCGACACAGGACTAGTGGGCCCGGTTTCATGTCCGCTGTTCCGGGCCACGGTCGGGACATGAACGCTCGCCGCCGGAGGCAGGTACACTCTCTGGCACGCAGTATCTGATCACGACACCTCGTTAATATCCGCTCAGCCGCCCGGGCGGCGCGGCGGCCCCTTGTCAGAGACTACTTGGCGTCAGGCGGAGCCAGAACGCCAGCTGCTATCGTACGATTTATCCTGAAATGCAAAGAGAAACTTACTTCTCTCTCCACATATATCCATCAGTTGTCCAAACGAAAGTCATATTCATAGTTTTGAGCTCGATGCACCGTATGGTTGAATTTCAATACGACTTCCAAGGTGACCTATTCCCTTTAATTTACTAACTACGAAGCTGTTAGCCGTACGCCGAAATGATATATATGGTAAGGTGGAGATACCTTTTACCTTTTATTTACCTATTAGGCTTTCCGTCTAATCATAACCAAAAATACTTTCTACTTGATCCAAAACATGCCTAGTGGTCTCGCAATATGAAATGGGCCGTGGTCCGCACTTGCAAATGAAATAAAGTGATGTACGGCGTATTTTAGTCTCTTAACGCGTTTTCAATAGCGAGTTGGGAAAAGCCAATGTGCACTGAAAGCTCATTACCGACTCAACCGATTGTTTCACAGTGAAATTGTGTGGAGTTGCGTTTCTTATTTAGCGCCTAAATATTGGCGAAACAGTTCTTGACGCATCTCGGCGACTAAAGTCGTCCTGATCTTGGTATCGCCCAAGCCATTCACCACCATCGTTCTGATCTTTAGGTCGCGTGATTACTACCTCTACCTCTACCTACTACCTACCTGATACCTCTACCTCTGCACACGATAGACACGACGGCGACTACCTCTACCTATATATGCAGACATAACAATCACCTGTCACCAAGGCAACATGAACATTGTCACGTAAATCACGAGTCCGAGTCAACCGCAGCCCTGCGTCGATAACCGCAGCCCTGCCCTGCCCTGCCCAACGGCTCCCCTGCAGTTGGCCGAAAAAATGACCGCATGTGCGGACCGACTCAGTACGGGCTCGACGGAGAGCCTCTCACTGACATTTCTTTCAGAGCATTTCTTCTCGTCTTCCCAGATTGTCGCGAGCTGAGTCATTGTAGAAGAAGATGTCCCAGCCGACTTTGAGGTACGGGTGTGCTGCAAGACGTTATAACAAGATTAATAACAGACAGACCAATCGCACTTACAACGTACACTTGTGGGGCCCAGAGGTGCATAATGTTGGCCATCGTGCGAAAGTGGTGTATTTGGTGGTGGTTTCGCCACACACCAACATTCTTGGGGGACGGGGAACGACAACGTCCTAATGCAATTATTTCCATGCAACGTACATGGCCTAATGCCCAAATCCGATAAGGCTGGGGTAAGCATACCGCTTCCCCTTTCCCGGTTTCTACGTCCGTGATGTTTGGCTATTTTTTATGTGAATAGTGCCGAAATGAGATGTGTGAACGATGCCTGCAAAGTCAGGTATTTGGAGTTGACTCAGACCAGGTGACGAGCTCTGGACGCCTCTCGCCGACAGCCGTGCAGCGGGGGCGGCGGCGGCCACGGCGGCGGCGGCTCGGTCGCTTTAGCTACCTTTCAGTCGCCGTTGGTAGCCGAGCGGTGCGCGGCCGGTCCCGCTCTGCCCTCGTCGGACGGGTGGAAACACGGTGTTCCTGCGATCTGTGTGCTGACACTGCGGTGTGTGTATGTGTGTGTGTGTCCGTGTGTCGGTGTGAGATTTGCGGCCCGCTGCAGCAGAAGTTTGAGAACTCACAGCCAGGTAATAGACAGGCGCCCTCAGTCGCCGCCCAGTCTCCCGGATCTAGTCCCATCGCTTCTATGTCCGTTCTCGTTAGCACCAGCCCAACTGGCCAAGGGCGCCGCCTCCTTCCGAAAGTTTGGGGGGGGGGGGAGGGACGGAGGCATTCTGAAGTCTATTCTTTCCATTCAACGCCCATAGGCGTAATGTTAAAATCCGAAAATGGGGGGTCCATTTTCGGATTTTAACGTCCCCCCCCCCCTGTGGCGGAGCCCCTGCAACTGGCCTTGATAGACATGGAAGCAATACCTAAGTATTGCTAAACAGTAACGATATGTTCCGACGATATACGTGTGACTGTTATTCACAAATCATTCGTATTTGTGCCACGTAACGTTTCCAGCTATGCAACTCAAATCACCAAACTCCCAATGTCAATGTTAGTTTTGGTTCGTTCCTAATATTTGTCTCTGGCCGTGCGAAGTGGGCATTAAAACGGCTCCTCTTCGACATGCAGGCTACACAGGCATCAGTAAAAAGGGAAACTTCGTATTGTATTTTATCTGATATGATATAATGTGCGGGAATTTTATACTTGATACACAGCTAAGATCCTGAGGAGTTCGTACATACCTACACTAACAAACGAAAGTATACCTATCGTCCAATTCGCAACGTTTTACCATTTTTTTTTGTTCGCAGACATTTTAAGCACCTACACCTTCTTCGACTTCTAGAAATGTTCACCTTTTTCCACAAAAATGGAGTTATTACTTGAAATCGATAGACGAGACCAAAATATATTGTAAATTGATCACATTTTGCATATAAACATTCCTACAGAAAGATATTTCAAGTTAAACTTGATAAGTGATTCACGCTTATAACGGTCGGTAAGCAAGTACTCGGTAACGAATTCAGTAAATTAGCCTCCCTACGCATTGCTATTTATCATGAAGGTATGCAATATGTTTCCTGTACTTTATCTTTTGCGAATATGTGCCAAACTGTTTTTAATAATCAACAAGCATTTGAAAAAGTGCATTGAAATCGGCGATTTAGCTTGGCCCCGGACGGCGACCTATTTAGTGTAAGCGATTTGTTAATATACACCCGTATTCAACGTTGGGTGCGGTTATATCCTGGATACAGAATCTATATATCCAATATTTCTTACGTACAACTAACCTAACCTAACCTAACCCCGCCATTAAGTCCGATCGGGACGAAACCTAAGATTCGCTCGTAGCCATTAACCCTATTCCCTGCGGGGGCAGATTCTGCCCCCCCCCCCCCCCGGTGGTTTTGCACTTGCCGCTTCTAAACCGTTAGGCCTAGCGTCCTGAAACTTTGTGACTTTTCCCCAAATTGAATGGCGCGTGTTGTGTCAAAATTTTGAAAAACTCGGTCCAGCAGAGGCGGTTCCAGGCTCCTGTTTTGGGGAGGGTGTTACGAATGCGGTTTTGCGGCACATACTTCCTTCGTGGTTTGCAGTGCAATAAATGCGTCAGGAACAATTTCCATGCAATATGCATTTACTTCACCCCCATATTGAGTGACCTGCACACGCCTATGATTTTTGAATTTTCAAAAGCCACCGCCATATATCAATCTCCAATTCAATATATATCGATCCCCATTGGTTGCGTTACAATCGGTTGGTAAACATGACAGCTGTGTTGGTCCACAAATACCTCTAAAATGTGTAGTTTTTGCCCCCCCCCCCCTGTTGCCCCCTATCAAAATGTGTCTTTCTTTTTTGTATTTTGTTTAGAAATGTAGATCGTGTTGAGGGGAATCAAACGCCGTTTGATTTGTGAAAATCGGACGGGTAGATCTCGAGATCTCCGGGGGGTGGAATCCGCCCCCCCCCCCTGTTACAAATAGGGGTAGCCAGGATGTTACAAATAGGGTTAAGTCCGATCGGGACGAAACCTAAGATTCGGTCGTAACCATTAAGTCCGATCGGGACGAAACCTAAGATTGGCTCGTAGCCATTAAGTCCGATCGGGACGAAACCTAAGATTCGTCTGTAGCCATTAATTCCGATCGCGTCGGCCTAAGATTCGCTCGTGACTAGAAAACGGGCCGCCGTCGCCGGAATTCGACCCGGCCACCCTCCGCATAGAAGACAATCACCTTACCACTGAGCTGGATCGGCTTATGGCTGCGGGGGCACTGTGCCACATCTAACCCGGCGCCACAAATGTCGACATGAATATATATTCTGTATCCGGGATATAACCGCACCCTTCAACGTTGAACAGATTGATACAAAAGCGCGTTTGTCGCGTTTCGTTAGTGGAGGGAAAACACCGATCATGAATTTCCAACTTTGAATTAGGGAATCATTTTATTTAAAGGGAAATAATTTTTCACCCCCCGTTGGGTGAAGGTGAAAAAAGCTCCCGTAGGGCGAGGATTAATTGTTAAATAAACAGCTGCATGCAATTTACCGCGTTGACCGTTGTTATACGTTACTAAAATGGCAGCTTTCTCATTTTTCATTTCGTGTAAGTACTCACGATCGCAGGATATAAATACAGATGCATTACAAATACTTATTTGATTAGCACTAATAGTCATATGTTTTTCCTCTCATTTTTGTGAAGATTGCTGACGACATGGTCTTCGACGAGTTTGGAACAGCACCAATTAGCATGGTGACCACCAATTCCCATTAATTCCCGGAAACCTGTTCAGCAATTACCGTAAAATTACTCCTTTTTTTTGTCGATCTTCTGCTGCGAGCTGATGCTTCGTACCGCCCCTTACTCAGGACGAGCTGATGCTTCGTACCGCCCCTTACTCAGGACGAGCTGATGCTTCGTACCGCCCCTTACTCAGGACGAGCTGATGCTTCGTACCGCCCCTTACTCAGGACGAGCTGATGCTTCGTACCGCCCCTTACTCAGGACGAGCTGATGCTTCGTACCGCCCCTTACTCAGGACGAGCTGATGCTTCGTACCGCCCCTTACTCAGGACGAGCTGATGCTTCGTACCGCCCCTTACTCAGGACGAGCTGATGCTTCGTACCGCCCCTTACTCAGGACGAGCTGATGCTTCGTACCGCCCCTTACTCAGGACGAGCTGATGCTTCGTACCGCCCCTTACTCAGGACGAGCTGATGCTTCGTACCGCCCCTTACTCAGGACGAGCTGATGCTTCGTACCGCCCCTTACTCAGGACGAGCTGATGCTTCGTACCGCCCCTTACTCAGGACGAGCTGATGCTTCGTACCGCCCCTTACTCAGGACGAGCTGATGCTTCGTACCGCCCCTTACTCAGGACGAGCTGATGCTTCGTACCGCCCCTTACTCAGGACGAGCTGATGCTTCGTACCGCCCCTTACTCAGGACGAGCTGATGCTTCGTACCGCCCCTTACTCAGGACGAGCTGATGCTTCGTCCTGACCTCTTACTAAGTAAGCTACGTCACAGACGAGCGGTTTTATCGGCGCAGTGAAATCGTCTTAGCCGGCTACATTCCTGAATAGATATGTTATTCAGGCAGGTAGGGATGTAGCCAGGGGGGGTACTGGAGCCATGCCCCCTCCCTGAGCAAACTATTTTACACTAGATAAAATGCGATTTTGCTGACGACCCGACGCCACCCTTACCCCCCCCCCCCCTGTCAACAACTTTTATCTGACGAAACGGAGCGAAATTTGATCCGCCACTGACGTCCCCCTTCCTCTGATAAAAATGCTGGCTACGTACGTGAAGGCAGGTCATTGATTCTGCACAATGTGCATCCGAAATCCGCAGGAACGACATCAGATAGCATGTGGAGACACTTCCTCAGAATTCTGACATTGCTGACAATGTACCTGTACTTTGGACTGAATGTGAGACCCGGATTTTCTCCGAACCGAAGAGACCCGAGAACCGGTACTTGTGTGTGTTTGTCTGTTGTCGGAAATATCTCGGGTTTAGTGGACTTCCTCTCTCCTGCCAGGATCGCCTTTGTGGGTTAGAGAGCGGCACCGTGTTATATTCGCCAGACAAGAAAATGTTAAATTAATGTTGCATCAGTAATGATCATTGGCAGCATAATGGACAGAACATGAACACAACAAAACGATGAAGAACAGGAACAGAATGAACCGACATCAACTGGTCAACTGGTCAACTAATCAGTCAGAATAGACATATTAAAACAGACAAGATAAACATCAGCCCCATCGTAGCGTTATGTGAGGTGCTAAGCAGTTAATTCTATTTTAAAGTTTAATCAATTATTATTCTCGAAATAGGGACAATATAAACCTACTTATTAAAGGTACTGAAATGAATGATCTGAGTGTGGAGGATTTAATAATCATTATTACATATCTATTTCATTCGGTTGGGATGAGTTGTCAGCAAATTGCTGCGTAGGTGCCGTTTATACGAGGCAGCAGTGCAGTATACTTAAAGGAAATAGTTCACCTGGTATTTTTTTCTTCTCCAAACAGGATTTGGTTATATTTTTTAATACAATTTATTTTTATATTGTCAAAAATGGCCATACATCGCGCCGATTCAGGACAGAAGGTCGTAAATTATTAATTTTATCAAATATATATACATACTCTCTGAGTCAGGGTCCTCACGTCACGCGAATGAAAACGCGTAAGGATATACCCGCATTACGAAATGCGGGGCGGGCGGTTCGCTTGCTAGCATAGCATACGGCGCCAACTCCAGCTGCAAGCTGATTGGCTGATTGTATAGCCTCTGCCCACGTTCCAGGCTATCGCAAGCACCGCATTCCTTCGTCAAAAAATCAAATATATTCGGCTGGAGAGTCTTTTCAGTCAATAAAACTTGCAGGTAGGGGTTTCCCAACACGGGCTACCAAACTGCTATCTCAGTTCAAAACTCCATGTTGAAGGTGAACCATTTCCTTTAACCCTCGCCCGGGTAGAGGGGTGGATGCCACCCCCCCCCCCCTCGGTTTTTCTAGAATAACTCGCGTAGTTTCCAACCGATTTCGATACAACTTTCAGTACCCTACTTTTGAAGAAGAAAAAATCCAAATACTCTGAAAATTTTGAATTTTCTAACCTTCATGACCCGTGACCTATGACCTGTTTATCAAGGTCATGTCAGGCGCAACTGGCGTCCCGCAGTATCGATGCTTGTAACTTCTGCAGTTTTCGAGTGTGAGTTGTTCAGGAGCATATGCACAGGTGTTTCCAGGTGACAGTTGTGGTTTCCACTGAGCTTGTGACCTCTATTGAGCTTTTCAGAGGTCAACTGAGGTAATTGACCTCCAATGACCTCAGATTACTTTTTTGGGCTTTTGGCGGTTTCTAGGACATTTTGTGGCGCTGATTTCAAATTTGGGATCTATTTTACATAATGATATGTTCCACTGGGGTCATGCGCTTCCACAGGTCAACCGAGGTCTCTGACCTCAGATGACCTGACATGATTCGTCCGTAACGTTTTTAAGGGTAGAATCTCGTCAGCGTTTTTATTGCAGTCATTCTCATTGAGCGTACCTTGTCGTACAACCAGGCAGCAAAGTAGTACATTGTTGAATGTGCCATTCGCGAGGGTGAACACTGTAAAGAATGGACTTTTCGTGAGGCTGCCTAGGCAAATGAATCGATTCTTAGAGAGCTTCCCTACAGCGGACATGTTCAGCGACAGTTTTTACTCATTTCGCAGTAAGGTGAAGCTGTTTGCTGCAGCATTATAGCATATAGTTAGATAGTTAGATATACATCAACTGATGTGATCATTGCTAGTCCCAGGCAGTTTTTGTCATTTTTAGCGTATTTTGTATCATCACTCGTTTAGCGTTTATTTTTAGGATTCAGGCAGCGTTTCGTATTTTTCGTATATTCACATGATTTTATCATATGTATGTATGTTAAGCAGGTGAATGCCAATGTGTAATATCGTGTTTTTGTTTTAAACTTTGACTTCGTCCATCAATGGGTCATCCCGTCGGCGATCTTGAGAAATAAATTTAAAAAAAGACCTTTTTGGAATTTTGCAGTTTTTAGGACATTTTGTGACGCTGATTACGAATTTGGCACCCATTAAGCATTATGATATGCTCATTCACGATTCTAGCTCGATAAAATTCAATTTATACGCATTTTCAATTTTGATGACATTTGGGTCATTGACATGACCTCAGAGGTCACCTAATGACCCAAGACCTTAACATCGGATATCAGCGGCGTCCTCTCGTCACAAGCAACACGTTCGTCTTTTAATCGAATCTCTAGCTCAATTAGAGGCGAAACGCTAGGGGGCCGTACCCCCCCCCCCCCCCCACAGTCCCCACCCATACCCGAACACGTAGTGATTTTGTCCTACCCGGGCGAGGGTTAAGTACTAACATGTTGTCAAAGGCTAGTCAGGTTTTCCTCTGTGCAGCTTTTCCATCGAATGTTTTAATGGACGCAGCAGAAAAGGTTACAGATATGGGGCTGCTCAGCAAATAATTCCGCTTGTCAATCGGACGTGCGGTTGCAGAGATATGAGCTCCTCAAAAGCGTCGCCACGGGCCGGGTCGGGCCGCTCATAATCAGATTTTCCCATGCACTGCACGGAAGGACGAGCGAGCGCGAAGCGCTCGCTCGTAATAATAGACTTACTACCAGCGAAGTTTCTGTACTTTGTACCTAATACTCGTTACAAAAAAGAAGAAAAAAAGAATGATGTTAATACTCCGGTTTGGGGTCCTACAGGGTTATACAGTACGAAGAGGATGACATGACAAATAGTTGAGAGAGTGGGGGTGCGGAAGGTGGTCTGTCTGAACTGATGTGTATATCAAAGCATGTCATGGTTATACTGTGTGAAGAGCTGGTGACATGGCAAATAGTTGAGAGATTGGGGGTGCGGAAGGTGGTTTGTCTGAACTGATGTGTTCAAAGGTATAAATATTGATTGACATTTCCTCGAAATTAAAATGAAAAAGTTCGAAATTAGACTGTATTAATATTTCGATCGACATATCTTCATCGGAATGAATCAACGAAAATAATGGATATGAGTGTAAGTTATGTACCCGGCCGTACCTAACCTTGTCACAGCCGGATTCATTCTGATGAAGATCTGTCGATCGAAATATTAAGAGTCTAATTTCGATCTTTTTTAATTTTAATTTCGAGGAATAGTCATGCAATCTTTATATTAATATGTCTACATGTTCCTCGCACAAGCACTAAGAAACACGAGTACTATTAAAAATAATGATGTTATTCCTTTGCCCGTCAACTGTGCCTTTGTGTGAAGAAGAAAAAACGTTCATGTATGGTACTATGACAACTCATGCAGGTTATTTCCTTTGACATAGAAGCACGAGGAAAACGGTTCCATGGTATCATACCACCTTCCGCACCCCTACTCTCTCAACTATTTGCCATGTCATCCTCTTCGTACTGTATAACCCTTTAGGACCCCAAACCGGAGTATTAACATCATTCTTTTTTCTTTCTTTTTGTAACGAGTATTAGGTACAAAGTACAGAAAGTTCGCTGGTAGTAAGTCTATTATTACGAGCGAGCGCGTGTAGTGTATGGGAAAATCTGATTATGAACGACCCGACCTGGCCCGTGGCGATGCTTTTGAGAAGCTCATATATCTGCAACCGCACGTCCGATTGACAAGCGGAATTATTTGCTGAGCAGCCCCATCCAACCTACCCTGTTTGAGATCAGTGCCGGCTTATGTGGGTGACTACCACTGTGCGTGGCGCGTGCCGCGTGCCGCGTGAGGGGTGTTGACAAGTATTTTCCCGCAATTACTCCGCAACGGCTGGGCAGATTATGTGCAAATTTCGTGTGTGGTTAGGGACCCTCAGCCGCCACTTTCACACAACTCAGGGGTGGGGTGACTCTGCACGTGCGCACATGCACACCCCTATTCTATATATCAGGAACGGCTGAGCCGATTGTGTTCAAACTTGGTGTGGTTAGGGACCTCTCATCCGCCAGTTTCCTACAAGTCAGGGGTGGGTGCCTTTGCACGTGAGCACGTGCAAACCTGTATTATGTATCTCAGGAACGGCTGAGCCGATTGTGTTAAATTTTGGTGTGTAGTTAGGGACCTCTCAGCCGCCGCCCTTCCACAAGTCAGGGGTGGACACGGCTTTGCACGTGCGCACGTGCACACCCCTATTCTGTATCTCTGGAACGGCTGAGCCCATTGTGTTCAAATTTGGTGTGTGGTTTGGGACCTCTCGGCCCCCACTTTCCCACAAGTCAAAGGTGGGTGCCTCTGCACATGCGCACGTGTGCACCCTTTTTTGTATCTCAGAAACTACTTGCCCGATCGAGTTGAAATTGCCCATACATTTCCTTCGCGCTCGCTCTTTCATCGCAAAACTACGGCGCCTTACTGGTATTTAATTACAGCGGTATCTGTGATTTTAAGTGGGTATATTTTGTTTATGCAGCACACAATGCACAAACCAATGACCAACGGAATGGTAATTTTCCAGATGCGTCGCCACCTACCAAAAGTTGGACGAGACATCAAAATTATAATGACGTTTGTTTCCACGCAACTCGCATAGGCCACATGTCGAGAGCCCCCCCCCCCCCACACACCCACCCAATCGACCCCCATGTAACCTCCTGTCCGATTAAGCGATGCGAGAGTTTTTCATGTGCCCTCATTATCATCATTTTATGATTTGACCTCTTCCTACGATAAGATAAAGTGGATAATCTAGTTAAAGCCCCGATAACCTCGGATTAAATTTGGGTTGCTAACGTTTTGCATCCCATCTCGATTGGAACGCCGTTCTTTCAGAAGCGAACGTCGTGTGAACCTGTCACATTCGGCCATTGTAACCTGGCCGTAACCTCGTCACAGCCGGTCGGAGGCCATTGTAACCTGGCCGTAACCTTGTCACAGCCGGTCGGAGGCCATTGTAACCTGGCCGTAACCTCGTCACAGCCGGTCGGAGGCCATTGTAACCTGGCCGTAACCTTGTCACAGCCGGTCGGAGGCCATTGTAACCTGGCCGTAACCTTGTCACATCCGGTCGGAGGCCATTGTAACCTGGCCGTAACCTCGGCACAGCCGGTCGGAGGTCATTGTAACCTGGCCGTAACCTTGTCACAGCCGGCCGGAGAGCGGACGGAACGACCCAGAACGTCTCTCTCCGTGCAGCCTCAGGCAAGCAGTGCACGTAGGTAGGCACGCGGTCTGCACATACAAACCTGATGCTATTAGATTGCGCACTTCGCATAGCCTTTATATAAAAATCGACATTGTCTGGATTTTAAGATGGAAGAAACTTACAAAGAATTGACTAACAGTCATATTTTATGACTTGATTCCCATTAATATACGTGGTATGCGTAATCTGAAAAGATATCTCAACTTTGCGGTTAAAGAATGCGTACGGTACGATCTCTGTAGGTACAGATTAAATATCCATCCTTTGTTCAGGTCACAAACTTGTTCTTTCCGCTATATCGCCGCGTACATCACTGCTCTCACCGGCAGGCACGTAGCCAGGATTTCGTCCAGTGGGGTGCGGCGCCTCGAAAGGGCCACCTTCCCGAGCGCTGAAAGGGCCCCTTCCCAAGCGTTGAAAGGTCCAAACAAAACGGATGAAAAAAAACACGTTACAAGGATGTAAAATGCAGTATGACATGTATGGTATGGGCCATACCAACTTTTAGGACCTGGAGTTAGCTAACTGCCATATCAACTTTGGAACCAGCGACACCAATTTAGAATCAGCTATACCAACTTGGAATATTTTTATCTCAAAACCTGGAACCCTTAAATAAATTGCGCCGCGGAGCGGCGCGAAATTTTTTAGTTTTATGCCCTATATATGCATTCTCATCAATGCGTCACATTGCTTATGGTGCGGACCTCTAAAAATGTTATTGTGCGTTTAAAAGTGCGTTAAAAAAATGCTAACGAGAACTATTTTGCCCAATTATATAGGAAAGTAGCAATATAACACATAAATGCGCCGAGAAACGGACCGTTTTTCTTTCTTACCCGCATATAATTGAATTTGTAGTGAAATTGCGAGGCGGAGAGGCGCAAAAAAAACCTGGACAACTGCATTCTTACTGTTGAAAGGCCCAGGGTTCCTTCAGATCGTCTAGGGGCCCCTCCGACCTTTTCAACGCCCTTCTGACCTGTTCAGGGACTCATCTGGGATCCGCGAGAAGACATGATGTGGAGTGGGTGATATATATTAAATACAAAGAGGGCTTACTCTACAATAAAAATTACAATCGGAGCTTGCGGGTATATTGTAACACCCTTCGTTAGCGATTAAAGGGACTATCCCACCTTAACATTATATTTGAGTTGAGATAGTCAGTTTGATGGCTTGAAATTGAAATTAAGTATGGTAGCAGTTAAACAACCACAATGATCTAATACAAAATATTAGAGTTTAATTTTGACATTTGTAAAAAATAAGGTCAATGTCTATTTGAATAGGGCCTCTAAACCGACAGTGCCGTCTCTCTTTACCCAACTGGTAATGATAGTCGACTTGTTTTAAGGTGAACCTTGGAGATATTTGCTACGTTTCAATGGTTTGGTAATTGGTTTGTTTTGTATTAAAAGCGCCAGAATTGTCTCGAAATAATTGTACCCATGATATGGCAGCGTAAAGGATTTCTGTATAGCTCTCTAGAGCTCAACATGACGTCATCAACCCAAATATTAAAAATTCACTTTGTGTGAAATTGAGCACTGTTTGCGAGAAACAAATGTCATAATCATGTTCGGCAGCAATCACTCCATATTGCGCACCACAAGCGGCGTACATTTGACAACTTTTGGGAAGGTGGGACAGTCCCTTTAAGAGGCATTCGGTAACATGTCATTGCTCATCTTAAAGACGAGCAATGACCTGTTACCGAATGCCTCTTAATCGCTGACAAAGGGTGTTACAGTATACCCGAAAGCTCCGATTTTAATATTTGTATTGTGGAGTAAGTGCTGTTTGTATTTAATCTTCATCTGGGATCTCTATGTGCTCTGTGCCCTTTCGGTCTGACCAGGGACTCCTCTGACCTTCCAAGAAGCCCCTATTGTGTGTCAAGGGGCCCATTCGGCCTGTTCAGAGGTCCTCCCGACCTGGCCAGGGACTGAACTGGCTGCTTTGTCACCCTGCCGACATGCGCAGGGGCCCCTCCGACCTGCCCAGGGGCCCTCCAGTCTGGCTAGGAACTCATCCGGCATGTTCAAGGGCTCTTCCGACCGGCCCAGGGATCGTTTCGGTCTAGCCAGGGACCCAGGGCCCCTCCGATCTGCCTAGCGACGCTTCTGGTCGGACTGCACTGGCTGCTTTGTCGCCTTGCCAACATGCTCAGGGGCCCTACCAGCCCTGGGCCCCTCCGTGCTGGCTAGGGGCCAATTCGGCATGTTCCGGGGCCCTTCTTACCCGCCCAGGGGCCCTTTCGGTCTGGTCAGAGGCCCCTCTGACCTGCACAGTGGCTCTTTGAACTTCCCAGGGGCCCTCTGGGGTCTGTCCAAGGGCCCTCGAACCTGCTCAAGGGCCCTTAAGACCTGACAAGGGACTGAGCTGGCTGCTTTATCGCCCTGCCGACATGCTCAGGGGCCTCTCGACCTGCCCAGGTGCCCCTCTGTGCTGGCTAGGCGCCCATTCGACGTGTTCAGGGGGCCCTCGGACCCGCTCAGGGGCCCTTTCGGTCGGGCCAGGGGCCCTCTGACATGCACAGGGCTCTTTTGAACGTGCAATGGGCCCATGTATGGTTTCCACCGAGATCGTGACCTCCGATGATCTGAGATGACCTTGTTTGGCCTCTGGCAGCTTCTGGGGCATTTTGTGACGCTGAATTTAAATTTGACATCCATTTTGCGTTATGATATGTTCCACTGGAGTCATGCTCTTTCACAGGTCAACCGAGGTTACTGACCTCGGATGGCCTTAGATTTTTGGATTTTGGGAGTTTCTACGATATTTTCTGACGCTGATTTCAAATTTGGCATCCATTTCTTTATAGTTATATGCTCATTCACGATTCTAGCTCGATTAACCCCCGCCCTACGGGGACCTATTCTCACCTTCGCCCTACGGGGGTCCTAACAGGACCCTGTTACCTTCCAAACCAAGCAACATAGAGCAATGCGGTAAGAACCAGCATGTTGCCTGTCATGCGAGAAATCTAACAGTATGCGTTTTGTAGGTTTCAGGTCAAGTGAATGACCTAAGATCGACCACGTCCAAAAATTAGTATAAGAATAACGCTTAGTATAACTTCCGAACGGAGAGAGATAAAGAGACACCGTAAAAAGTAACGTGTTGCCGGTCATAAGGAGACTCCAAAAACATCCCAATTTGAGTATCTAGGTGAACTGATGACCTTTGGGGTCAGGCCAATGGTCCATTGTGGTCTGACATGACCTTGACGAAAAGGTCATAGGGTCATGATCTATTAGTCGTATACAATTCAAATTTTGATAGCATACGTATAATTGTTGTAAACTTTGTACTGAAAATGTCAGCAAGATGCGCCGCATGTGTAAACAGTTATTCAAGAAAAACTCAGGAGGGTCGTTTTAGGACCCCCCGTAGGGCGAGGGTTAAATTCGATTTCTACGCATATTCGATTTGGATTACATCCGGGTCATTGACTCAGAGGTCACATAATGACCCAAGACATTAAAGTCGGATATCAGCGGCTTCCTCTCGTGACAAGCAACACGCTCGTTTTTTATCGAAGCTCTAGCTCAATTAAGGGCGAAACGCCAGGAGGGGGGGGGGGGGTCGTACCCCACCCCCACCCGGTCACGTAGGTTTTGGACCCTACCCGGGCGAGGGTTAAAACATAAAAACAATAAGACGACACAAAAAATCTCCCAGAATTTAAGAAGACGTTGAAATATGTGATAGCAATGGCCGCATGTTTGGTTAAAGATTTGTCGACAAATGTATTATTATTTTTGCTTTGCGAGATATTTTGGTGGTTTCCGAATCCATACAGCTTTAGCACGGTATTTTGCCAGACCGTGTGAGCTATGTTGGCACGGGAGTGAGACACCATCTGACCCGACTGCTCTCCGGTTCCGGAGCGCAGTCCTCCATGAAGCGCGCTGCACTACAGCTGCATGTGTCTGCCTGTGTCTGCCCGGTATCTCTCACTATCGCTATCCGCAGCTGTCAGCCGGAAGGAGGGATGCGTGCCCGCTCCGTCAGTGCCGAGGCCGAGGCTAGAATGGCGTTCGGCACACGGTGCCACTGCACTACCCTCTGACGATGTACCCAGCCATGCTGGCCATATACGAAGCCAGGTCGAAGGTGCGCGTCAGAAGGAAGACGATGACCAGCCGACCAGCGCTGCGGTCCTCCCGCCGACACCGGTACATTGTGCAGTGTGCCCTGCAGCTCCGGCTCCGAGCGGCGGCTCCGAGCGGCGGCTCCGAGCTCCGGCTCCGAGCGGCGGCTCCGAGCTCCGGCTCCGAGCGGCGGCTCCGAGCTCCGGCTCCGAGCGGCGGCTCCGAGCGGCGGCTCCGAGCGGCGGCTCCGAGCGGCGGCTCCGAGCTCCGGCTCCGAGCGGCGGCTCCGAGCGGCGGCAGTAACGGCGTGACGGCTAACGCTGCAGGGCGACAAACGGAAACGGAAATCCACGCGCCCTGAAATCGCCAGCCCGGCGGTAACAACAGTAGCAGCACAATGGCTAAAGCTAGAGGGCGACAAACGGAAACAGAAACCCGCGCCCTGATATTAGCGACCCAAAGCGGTAGCAGCAGCAGCAGCGGTAACGGCGGCGTGTTAATGAGCTGCCGAGGGCGTTAAACGGAAACGAAAACCCGCGCGCCCAGAGACCAGGAGCACAGAGCAGCAGTAGCAGTGTGTGCCATGTCTAACGCTTGAGACGCTTAACACTATCAATACTACCTAAGTCTAGATGTGGTGTGCAGTTGTGCACTAACAAATTCATCGCCTTGTCCTTCGTACCGTAGCATGGAGCCACTATAGAATGGCAATAATGCGAACACAAAAGACATCGATGCCACACAGCCTACAGTCGAACCTGCAACCAGTAGTAGTGTGAAAGGTCAAGATATAAACAATATGAAGTTTGCATGATTTCCGGCCAGTGGTCGCCATACGCCAAGGAATTAAACGGTTAGCATTGATCTGACGCCACGTCTCAGCCCCACACGGCACGCGTGCTTTGGTTAGTGCGATATCAGCTGACGAACATTAATCTTTGACCTTTCCGTCGGTGTTGAGTTATTGTAGCAGCTGCTGGCGCAGTAGTGAAAGTGTGTCGTAGGTCAGATACTACCCTGGGATCTGGAATTTAAACACGGCAAATGACCCTGCACTGCTGACGATGTAGTACCGGTCTGGTGTTGATGTCAGCTGCTCTGTCCGGTGTATCTGTTTTGCATCCCTGCTTTTCATGGGCATTCGAATGTGTACTCTGCAAAGCTATGCTTGACTGAAGCTGTCCTGAGCTGACCTCAGCCTGGTGTGACCTAACCTGACCTGTGTGCTGCCAGCGGCGGCAGCATGGTCCACCTGAACTGACCTCGGCCTGGTGTGACCTGACCTGACGGCGGACCTGTGTGCTGCCAGCGGCGGCAGCAGGGTCCACCTGAACTGACCTCGGCCTGGTGTGACCTGACCTGACCTGACGGCGGACCTGTGTGCTGCCAGCGGCGGCAGCAGGGTCCACCTGAACTGACCTCGGCCTGGTGTGACCTGACCTGACGGCGGACCTGTGTGCTGCCAGCGGCGGCAGCAGGGTCCACCTGAACTGACCTCGGCCTGGTGTGACCTGACGTGACCTGACGGCTGACCTGTGTGCTGTCAGTGGCAGCGGCGGCAGCAGGGTCCACCTGAACTGACCTCGGCCTGGTGTGACCTGACCTGACCTGACCTGATCTGTGTGCTGCCAGCGGCGGCAGCGGCGCCAGCAGGGTCCACCTGAACTGACCTCGGCCTGGTGTGACCTGACCTGACCTGACGGCTGACCTATGTGCTGCTAGCGGCGGCATCGGCGGCAGCAGGGTCCACCTGAACTGACCTCGGCCTGGTGTGACCTGACCTGACCTGACGGCTGACCTATGTGCTGCTAGCGGCGGCAGCGGCGGCAGCAGGGTCCACCTGAACTGACCTCGGCCTGGTGTGACCTGACCTGACCTGACGGCTGACCTATGTGCTGCCAGCGGTGGCAGCGGCGGCAGCAGGGTCCACCTGAACTGACCTCGGCCTGGTGTGACCTGACCTGATATTTGTGCTGCCAGCGGCGGCAGCGGCGGCAGCAGGGTCCACCTAAACTGACCTCGGCCTGGTGTGACCTGACCTGACCTGACGGCTGACCTATGTGCTGCCAGCGTCGGCAGCGGCGGCGGCAGGGTCCACCTGAACTGACCTCGGCCTGGTGTGACCTGACCTGACCTGACCTGATCTGTGTGCTGCCAGCGGCGGCAGCGGCGGCAGCAGGGTCCAGATGCGTGTCCAGGACGCCATCCAGCTGATCGGCCAGGGCTGGCGGTACCACTCCCTCGTGCTGACCATC
>JAXIVJ010019449.1:0-15000 GCA_036785665.1 Chirona hameri | reverse complement strand
AAATGAACCACTGTGCACTGCACCGGCTGTGCGGCGTGTGCCTATCAACAGTCATCGAGTATTCATATGGCCTGTTAATGGGGCTGACGCTGCAGACCTGATGATATGGCTGACGCTGCAGACCTGATGATATGGCTGACGCTGCAGACCTGATGATATGGCTGGCGTTGCAGGCCTGATGATATGGCTGACTTGCAGACCTGATGATATGGCTGACGCTGCATACCTGATGATATGGCTGACGTTGCAGACCTGATGATATGACTGACGTTGCAGACCTGATGATATGGCTGACTTGCAGACCTGATGATATGGCTGACGCTGCATACCTGATGATATGACTGACGTTGCAGACCTGATGATATGGCTGACGCTGCAGACCTGATGATATGGCTGACGCTGCAGACCTGATGATATGGCTGACGCTGCAGACCTGATGATATGGCTGGCGTTGCAGGCCTGATGATATGGCTGACTTGCAGACCTGATGATATGGCTGACGCTGCATACCTGATGATATGGCTGACGTTGCAGACCTGATGATATGACTGACGTTGCAGACCTGATGATATGGCTGACTTGCAGACCTGATGATATGGCTGACGCTGCATACCTGATGATATGACTGACGTTGCAGACCTGATGATATGGCTGACGCTGCAGACCTGATGATATGGCTGACGCTGCAGACCTGATGATATGGCTGACGCTGCAGACCTGATGATATGGCTGGCGTAGCAGACCTGATGATATGGCTGATATTTCAGGCCTGATGACGTTGCTGACGTGGCGAGCCGACCGCCCACGGTGCCGCTGACGGAGCAGCAGCGGTCAGCCGTGGCCAGTCAGGTGGCCGCCAGCCTGTGTCAGCAGTACCTGGCACGCTCCGACCGGTACCAGCTGGTCCAGCCTCTCAACGATCTCGGTACGACGCGCCATGCTCTCCGCCCAGTCAGGACGGCCATGCTACTGTATTGCACTCACACTCAGCGTCACTCATAATATTTGTAGTATCATATTTGTATTTATTATAAACTCATTTACTAATTTTAGTATAGTCTTATGTCTGCTATATATCCAACCTCACATTTTGCATTTGATTTGCTTTCTTCTAAACGGATGCCTAAACGCCTCCAGTGTGTTTTCCACAGTGCCTCGCTCCGAGAGCAGAGCTGAACAGCACCAAATCTTTATTGACAGAATACCTTCTAAGCCTGTGAGCTTTCCTGGTAACACTTGTTTACTGAGCAACACAGCGCTTATCGCCTCAGCCAGGCGTGCTCCTCAATATGCAACAGACCCGTCAGCGTTGCCAAGCAGTTGACGGCTACTAATGTGGCGCACTGTGCAACGCGAGCCTTACTGAAATCAATCCTCCAATATAGTCCACACCTCACTGCGCTGCAGGCTATCGAAGCAACAAACACTGGTTTTTGGTACATGACCAGCTGGTGAAGACGGAGCGACTTCTGACCATCACATCAGTGACGCACCGACCCCAGCTGCTGCAGCAGAGCAATCGTGCCAAGGTGAGCCGATCTGACTACAACACTGACCTCAGCTGCTGCAGCAGAGCAATCGGGCCAAGGTGAGCCGCCGATCTGAATACAACACTGACCTCAGCTGCTGCAGCAGAGCAATCGGTGCCAAGGTGAGCCGCCGATCTGAATACAACACTGACCTCAGCTGCTGCAGCAGACCAATCGTGCCAAGGTGAGCCGATCTGACTACAACACTGACCTCAGCTGCTGCAGCAGACCAATCGTGCCAAGGTGAGTCGCCGATCTGACTACAACACTGACCTCAGCTGCTGCAGCAGAGCAATCGGGCCAAGGTGAGTCGCCGATCTGAATACAACACTGACCTCAGCTGCTGCAGCAGACCAATCGTGCCAAGGTGAGTCGCCGATCTGAATACAACACTGACCTCAGCTGCTGCAGCAGACCAATCGGGCCAGGTGAGCCGATCTGACTACAACACTGACCTCAGCTGCTGCAGCAGACCAATCGGGCCAAGGTGAGTCGCCGATCTGAATACAACACTGACCTCAGCTGCTGCAGCAGACCAATCGTGCCAAGGTGAGTCGCCAATCTGAATACAACACTGACCTCAGCTGCTGCAGCAGACCAATCGGGCCAGGTGAGCCGATCTGACTACAACACTGACCTCAGCTGCTGCAGCAGACCAATCGGGCCAAGGTGAGCCGCCGATCGGGAGATGCGCCATCGCGACCTGAGGAGGCAGAATAATATAACTGTCACCCACAGAGCTTCATTAGATCAGATTTGGGCACACATTCAGAAGTCAGCCTGCGTTATCCGGGATCCCTAACCTGTTGTGGTTCAGATTTCTGACTGACCGGTGGGTCTGTGTTTCTCGATGTTTCAGATTTTGCGCGAGCGTCTGACGCGTGCAAAGCACCCGTACCTGTTCCCGGTGCTGGACGCGGACCTGATGGACCTGCCGCAGGGCTATCCAGCCGTGGTGGTCATCACACCGTGCAGCCACTCGGGCAGCCTGCGGGACATCCTGCACAAGGTGTTGTTTTCACTCCGTGTGGTCACTCCCCGTATCACTCTATGTAGCTACTCGGGTAGCCTCGGGGCATCCTAAATGTGCTGATATGACTGTGTGTGTGTGTGCCGTCAGTGTGCCTGGGACCGGGACTGGAGTGAGAAGTACAGTGTATGTCTGTGTGTGTGTACACCGTCAGTGTGCCTGGGACCGGGACTGGAGTGAGAAGTACAGTGTATGTCTGTGTGTGAGCCGTCAGTGTGCCTGGGACCGGGACTGGAGTGAGAAGTACAGTGTATGTCTGTGTGTGTGTGCGCCGTCAGTGTGCCTGGGACCGGGACTGGAGTGAGAAGTACAGTGTATGTCTGTGTGTGAGCCGTCAGTGTGCCTGGGACCGGGACTGGAGTGAGAAGTACAGTGTATGTCTGTGTGTGTGCCGTCAGTGTGCCTGGGACCGGGACTGGAGTGAGAAGTACAGTGTATGTCTGTGTGTGTGCCGTCAGTGTGCCTGGGACCGGGACTGGAGTGAGAAGTACAGTGTATGTCTGTGTGTGTGCCGTCAGTGTGCCTGGGACCGGGACTGGAGTGAGAAGTACAGTGTATGTCTGTGTGTGTTCCGTCAGTGTGCCTGGGACCGGGACTGGAGTGAGAAGTACAGTGTATGTCTGTGTGTGTGTATCCCGTCAGTGTGCCTGGGACCGGGACTGGAGTGAGAAGTACAGTGTATGTCTGTGTGTGTGTATACCGTCAGTGTGCCTGGGACCGGGACTGGAGTGAGAAGTACAGTGTATGTCTGTGTGTGTGCCGTCAGTGTGCCTGGGACCGGGACTGGAGTGAGAAGTACAGTGTATGTCTGTGTGTGTACCGTCAGTGTGCCTGGGACCGGGACTGGAGTGAGAAGTACAGTGTATGTCTGTGTGTGTGCCGTCAGTGTGCCTGGGACCGGGACTGGAGTGAGAAGTACAGTGTATGTCTGTATGTGTGTGCCGTCAGTGTGCCTGGGACCGGGACTGGAGTGAGAAGTACAGTGTATGTCTGTGTGTGTATACCGTCAGTGTGCCTGGGACCGGGACTGGAGTGAGAAGTACAGTGTATGTCTGTGTGTGTGTATCCCGTCAGTGTGCCTGGGACCGGGACTGGAGTGAGAAGTACAGTGTATGTCTGTGTGTGTGCCGTCAGTGTGCCTGGGGCCGGGACTGGAGTGAGAAGTACAGTGTATGTCCGTGTGTGTACCGTCAGTGTGCCTGGGACCGGGACTGGAGTGAGAAGTACAGTGTATGTCTGTGTGTGTGTATACCGTCAGTGTGCCTGGGACCGGGACTGGAGTGAGAAGTACAGTGTATGTCTCTGTGTGTGCCGTCAGTGTGCCTGGGACCGGGACTGGAGTGAGAAGTACAGTGTATGTCTGTGTGTGTGTATACCGTCAGTGTGCCTGGGACCGGGACTGGAGTGAGAAGTACAGTGTATGTCTGTGTGTGTGTGTACCGTCAGTGTGCCTGGGACCGGGACTGGAGTGAGAAGTACAGTGTATGTCTGTGTGTGTGCCGTCAGTGTGCCTGGGACCGGGACTGGAGTGAGAAGTACAGTCGGCCGCCGGCGGAGCGGCTGCGGCTACCCGTCTCGCAGGTTCGCCGGCTGGCGCTGCAACTAGTCGAGGCCGTGCTACACCTTAGAAGGAGCGGAGTCGCCGCCTCGTTCGGACACCTGCACGCCGGCAACGTCATAGTGCAAAACGGCGTGGCCAGGTAAGCACAGAGACAAGTATTACACATTCAACGGTAGGGTTTGACACTCAGCACCTATTCGTAAAAATACAAATGATAAACAAGATTGAGCTGCATCACTCCTATAATTTATAAACATGCAAATGAACTGCCAAATCCATTTTCATCGAGTTAACCGAGTGGTTTTAACGGTTGTTGTGAGTTGTACGTTCAGAGAGCAATGTTTAGCAGATATTTTACCGCCGAATGGTGGTAATATAGTTCCAGCTAAACATATAATTTTTGCCTCTGGCTAGCATCAGATAGATTCGCGGCTGGATTTTCTACTTATTTTCTACATTGTGCCCGTGTGCCACGCGCGCTGCCTCCCTCCCTCCCTCCCTCTATTTATTGACTAATTACTTGGAACCGATTTCCACTGAAAGCAGATGTTTTGCTATTCCGCTCCATTTTGCCTATTATCCGTTCTTTGAACGTTCGTTTCATGCTCCGACAGCCCCAAAACGTTTGAAAAACAACAGTCTGGAGTGGTTCTGATAGCAAGAGCCGAAAGGTGATCGATTTGGTGCCAGAAACACCAATGCGGGCAAACCGAACAGCTTGTTGCCAAATTTTAGCCTGACGATAAATCTCTTCAGCACCGGAAGGCTCGTCTAAGCCGCAGCTGAGTGCCGAGGTTCTCTGCGTGTGTGACTGTCTGGCAGGCTGGCTGACCTGGAGGCTTCTCTCCTGGACTACGGACCGTCAGACTGCAGCCCCGTGTTGTCAGCCTCTGACGTGCTCTCCGTCGGAGCCCTGATGTTCGAGATGGTGTCCGGACGGCAGACGGGACCGCGCGGGCCCAGCGCCGCCGACCTGGCGCTGCTCGACGACGACACCCGCTCACAGGTCACTGATACCCGCTCACAGATCACTGATACCCGCTCACAGGTCACTGATACCCGCTCACAGGTCACTGATACCCGCTCACAGGTCACTGATACCCGCTCACAGATCACTGATACCCGCTCACAGGTCACTGATACCGCTCACATGTCACTGATACCCGCTCACAGGTCACTGATACCCGCTCACAGGTCACTGATACACGCTTACAGGTCACTGATACCCGCTCACAGGTCACTGATACCCGCTCACAGGTCACTGATACCCGCTCACAAGTCACTGATACACGCTCACAGGTCAATGATACCCGCTCACAGGTCACTGATACCCGCTCACAGGTCACTGATACCCGCTCACAGGTCACTGATACCCGCTCACAGGTCACTGATACCCGCCCATAGGTCATTGATACACGCTCACAGGTCACTGATACCCGCTCACAGGTCACTGATACCCGCTCACAGGTCACTGATACCCGCTCACAGGTCACTGATACCCGCTCACAGGCCACTAATACCCGCTCACAGGTCACTGATACCCGCTCACAGGCCAGGGATACACACTCACATGCCACTGATACAGCTCACAGGTCACTGATACCCGCTCACAGGTCACTGATACCCGCTCACAGGTCACTGATACCCGCTCACAGGCAACTGATACCCGCTCACAGGTCACTGATACCCACTCACAGGTCAGGTATACAGCTCACAGGTCACTGGTACTCGCTCACAGTCCAGGGATACAGCTCACAGGTCACTGATATCCACTCACAGAACAGGGATACAGCTCACATGTCACTGATACCCGCTCACAGGCCAGGGATACATCTCACAGGCCAGGGATACAGCTCACAGGTCACTGATACCCGCTCACAGGTCACTGATACCCGCTCACAGGCAACTGATACCCGCTCACAGGTCACTGATACCCGCTCACAGGCCAGAGATACAGCTCACAGGTCAGAGATACAGCTCACAGGTCACTGATACCCGCTCACAGGTCAGGGATACAGCTCACAGGCCAGGGATACAGCTCACAGGTTAGGGATACAGCTCACAGGTCACTGATACCCGCTCACAGGTCAGGGATACAGCTCACAGGCCAGGGATACCCGTTCACAGGCCAGGGATACAGCTCACAGGTCACTGATACCCGCTCACAGGCCAGGGATACCCGCTCACAGGTCAGGGATACAGCTCACAGGTCACTGATACCCGCTCACAGGCCAGGGATACATCTCACAGGTTACTGATACCCGCTCACAGGCCAGGGATACAGCTCACAGGTCACTGGTACCCGCTCACAGGCCAGGGATACAGCTCACAGGTCACTGATACCCACTCACAGGCCAGGGATACAGCTCACAGGTTACTGATATCCGCTCACAGGTTACTGATACCCGCTCACAGGTCAGGGATACAGCTCACAGGCCAGGGATACAGCTCACAGGTAACTGATACCCGCTCACAGGCCAGGGATACAGCTCACAGGTCACTGATACCCGCTCACAGGCCAGGGATACAGCTCACAGGCCAGGGATACAGCTCACAGGTCACTGATACCCGCTCACAGGTCAGGGATACAGCTCACAGGTCACTGATACCTGCTCACAGGCTAGGCATACAGCTCACAGGTCATTGATACCAGCTCACAGGTCAGGGATACAGCTCACAGGTCACTGATACCCGCTCACAGGCCAGGGATACAGCTCATAGGTCACTGATACCCGCTCACAGGTCAGGGATACAGCTCACATGTCACTGATACCCGCTCACAGGCCAGAGATGCAGTTCACAGGTCACTGATACCCGCTCACAGGTCACTGATACCCGCTCACAGGTCACTGATACCCGCTCACAGGTCACTGATACCCGCTCACAGGTCACTGATACCCGCTCACAGGTCACTGATACCCGCTCACAGGTCACTGATACCCGCTCACAGACGCGGGAAGCCATACACAACTTGACTCCCGTACCCTCATCTCATAGGCATGCACCGTTGTGCTTGGGTGGCTGCAGATTTTGTTGTCTGCTTTATGAAATGCGTTGGCAAGACAGCATAGGCATTTTGGAGGAACAGAGTTCCTTCTTTATAAATGGTGCAGCAATGATGAACAAACCTAATTCAAGATAGATCTTCAATTTCGAATAATGCCAGCATTTGTACATGTTCATGAGACATGTTTCTGGTTATTTCTGACAGCGCTGCACTACTAAGGCATTGACCTCTATAGGATTAGACCGCACGCTCCCGCTTACGCGGCAGCCGGCCGGCCGTGCCTGCCGGGCGACACTAGCGCCGCCATGCGAGAAGGGCGTAGGAAATAAAGGGCGTAGGAAGTTACTGCCGCAATGCTAAACCTATGACGGGTGGGCAACTTTTAAAGGCGCGTTGAAAGGAAATGGTGACAAATGGAGTGATCCTGAGCATCAGAGGATTTTAATAGATCAATTCTGAGCAAAAAGCCACACAATTAAATTAACAAAAGGCAATAGGAAGCCCAATGGTAAACAGAAACGTTCTGCCCTTCTGCGGCGCCGTCAGGCGTCATGAGGCACGTTATGAAAAGTCAAGAAGTGTGTCTAATAGAGTTCAATGTACTAAGGTTGGACATACAGATGCCCTTTTCAGGTTAAATTTCAGAAGTCTGATCAAGGTCATCTTTTGACAGTCTAGTAAAAGTTTCAAGGGATGTTTTTCGCTTCCGTTTCTCTGAAATAAAAAGATCAATCACTTTCTGTTTGTCACTCCAGCGCCAAATGTCGTTTGAATAGCTTTACTCAATATTCAGAACATCAAAGCTAGACTCACTCGCGATCGTAGAAATAGATGGCAGCCTGGCAAGTGGCACCATCAAGATGCCGCACCCGTTCCCTGATTCGAGTTCTCGTCAGTGGCCTCCCACAGACCTCCCTACCGCTGTCTCACCGTCGCCGGCATCGTAACTCCGCCCAGAGACAGTCGCGTGGCCAGGAGCCAGCTGACGGCCGGGATGTGTTGCTATGCCTTCCTACATCTGCAGCCATTCCTCGGCACTGTGTGTTCAGAAGGGAGGGGATATTCGGAACGGACAAATTACGGCAGCGGTGGATCGGGCTGCTGGATGTTTGCAGACGGCGCTTTGAATTTCTCTACCATGTTGCTGATGCGACGACAAGCAAACAATGTTTACAACGTCTCTGCAGTCCAATCTATTTTATTTCCTACGCAATCAATGCAAGGATCGGAAGAACAACTTGCATTGTTCTGGAATTACCTTTCAGCAAGGGCAGATCCAGAATGGGTGGTTTGGGTCAGTTGGGGGGGGGGGGGGGGAATCCCCAAAAGTCTCACACAATTCTGAAAACTCATCAGATTTCGCTTGCATCGATAACTGATTTAAAACAAACTTTCCTTAGTAAAAGTTGCTTCGATTTTATATTATCTCAGGAAATGTGTCAAATTTGCGCCGATTTCAGGTGGTTTTGGGGGGGGGGGGGGCATTGCCCCGTGCCCCCCCCCCCCCCCCCCTCTGGATCCATCCATGCCTTTCAGTGTTGTTGATGCCCGCATTGTCGCACTTTGGCTGTATTCCGGTATACGTGTTGATGTGACATTACATATCAGCGGCACCCCAGAGGCCGGCCGCCGGCTCCGCCGCGGCAGCTGACTGGACACGTGTTGCGTTTCACAACTAACGCTACAGCCTGTCGTGTTTGACAGCTGGGGCCGGTGATGGAGTTCGTTTTCGACAACCCCGGTGGTCAGGAGCCGAGCATGGACATGCTGCGCCGCCTCGAGTTCTTCAGAGACGTTCATCTACGTGAGCTGGCTCGCCGACTGCCGGTCAGCCTCCGATCCCCTCCCTTCCCGTCCGTCCCGGGATCACCACTGGACTCCTGCTCCATACCCTCCCCTCACTCTCCGGGATCACCACTGGACTCCTGGTCCATACCCTCCCTCCCCGTCCGGGGGTCACCACTGGACTCCTGCTCCATACCCTCCCTCCCCGTCTCGGGGTCACCACTGGACTCCTGTTCCATACCCTTCCTTCCCGTCCCGGGATCACCACTGGACTCTTGCTCCATACCCTCCCTTCCCGTCCCGGGTCACCACTGGACTCCTGCTCCATACCCTCCCTTCCCGTCCCGGGATCACCACTGGACTCCTGCTCCATACCCTCCCTTCTCGTCCCGGGATCACCAATGGACTCCTTACATACACCATGCTCTTCTCCCCTTACCCTAGAAGCATACGTATGTCCAGGTCTTTCTTCTACCGTCTACCCAGGGACCATCAGTGAGCTCCTGTGGCCCTTTGATCTGTCAGTGCCAACTTTTTCTACCGGAAGCTGTGACGTCATATGTGCTGAGTGCTGCCGCTAGTTGTACTGTGTTTATGTGTCAAATTATCCGGTAAATTAGGAATGAGAAAATGATGCAACTTTTGGTCATGTTTCAAAATTATACAGTGTAACTGAACATACCTAATAATTTATTTCAAGTATCACATATCCAGCATTATGTTAAACAGATATTGCTAATATCCATTATATTTTTGTTATTGCGTTTCCAGCATTTAAACTTACATTGTGTTATGCCCGTGGATCCCACAAATATTTTTTTGCACCTATATAATAAAAGGAAGTTGCAAGGCACTTGAGTTTGCAATACTTGAACTGCACAAATGGAAAATTTCAGAGCCTGACAGACATCAAGATTACGGTACCAGTAAGGCCACCAGAATTGGCCCAGAGCGGTAGTTCCGACCACGATCAAGCCAACACACGGAGTCCCCAGCGCAGGTAGGTCGTGCGGCGATTTCGTCGTTTGTGTCACAGTGTCTATAAGCGAACTGACATTTAAAGGGAGATAATCACCTTTTTCCACAAAAATGGAGTTAGCACCTGAAATCGATAGACGAGGCCAAAATATGATTTAAATTCATCACATTTTGCATATAAACATTCCTACCGAAATATATTGGCAGTTTCCTACCGATAAGCGATCCACGCTTATATCGGTCGTTGCTCAGCAAGTATTCGGTAACGAATTGAGTAAATTAACCTCCCTACGCATTGCTATTTATTATGAAGGTATGCAATATGTTTCCTGCCCTCTATCTTTTGCGAATATGTGCCCAATTTTGTATGAACAATCAACAATCATTTGGAAAGAAGTGCATTGACATCGGCAGTTTAGCTTGGCACCGGCCGGTGCCAAGCTAAACTACGGCGACCTATTTAGTGTCGGCGATTTGTTTACAAGTGCCCATTCAACAACGTTGAACAGATTGATGCATAAGCGCCAGATGTTGCGCTTTCCAATAGTGGAGGGAAAATACCGATCATTAATTTGCCCAAACTTCCAACTTTGAATTAGGGAAAAATTGTATTTAATTCTTAAATTTAGATAACATTTTAATACCATAACGGTAGCCAAATAAATTGTTGCTAACAAAATCAAACGGTGATTATCTCCCTTTAAAGGAAACCAGTCACTTTGCCAAATCACTGTGGATGTGCTAACACGTACCTGCAAATATTGAATATGGCATTGGTTTGGCTTAATTATAAAGATATACCCCCAAAACAGTTTTTCAAAAGTACTATATTTCGAAAACATAGACTCGCATATTCAGTACAGACTGCAACATGTGGCGCGGATTTCAAAGGTGGCGCATGCTATGACATTATGTGCTTCGAAAGAAGATGTAAAAGACCTGGAACTTATGTAAAAATAGTTATTTCTAAAAGTAGTAAGTACAAATGTAATGATTATCCTATAATTGTTTACATAACTAGCATAATATTGTCAGTGGCGAAGGGTTCGCTCGCTGGTCCAGTAACGCTGCTTTTAACACATGATACCATATGAAGCTTTTCAACAGAGACAAAATGTTCGACAACGCACACCACTTCAGGATAACACATAAAATATATTTGGCAGGAGAGTCCTTACAACTAGAGCCCTTCATGGAGTGGGAATCCCGTACGGGAATGGGAACGGGACGGGAATAAGAACGGGACGGAATGGGTGGGAATGGGGCAAACTTTTGGGAAATTAACGGGTTGGAACGGGTTATGGGACAGACCATATAATTTTTCAGCACCACAAAAAGTGAAATATGCTGAAACGGGTGGGAACGGGAGCCCCATCAATTATGAATTTGGATTGGAACGGGTTTGGGTCTGGCTGAATGGGCTGCGACGGGATGGGGGCTGAAAATGTGTCCCGTGAAGGGCTCTATTTACAACCAACGCGGCTATAGTATGCCGTAAGCGATTTTTCGACATGGCCGTCAAAACTGCTATCTCAGTTGAAAACCACATTAACCCTATTTGTAACAGGGGGGGGGGGGGGGGCGGATTCCGCCCCCTCCCCTCATGCTTTTCGCAGATATCTCCAGAACGGCTGGGAGCAGGCCCATGAAATTTTGGGACTTTTCATAGAATTGAACTCCGCATTTGGAGTCAAAATTTTGAGTTCTTAACCTGAACAGAGGCGGTTCCAGGGCACAGTTTTGGGTAGGTTCGGAGGCGACATTTGGCGATAATACGGAAATGCGATCTTCACGGTTTCTTCCTAACTGCATCAAGTATGAAGGAGTTACATCGGCTTACGGTGATTGCAACAAGTGCAAATTAGTTGATGTTAATGAAATATCATAAAAATTGCATGGCAGAGGCGGTTTCAGGGGCTTGAAAGGGGGGGGGGGGGTTCCAGGAAGTATTCAATGCTTGGCGGGAAGCCAATATAGCAATGTAAGGGGCATTTATAGCTATCAAGATGTAAAAGATAGCTTCTGCTTCCATTATTTGCATAATTTATTACATATAGAGTTTCAGAGGCGTGTTCAGGAACATGAAAAGGGGGGTGACTGGCATGGTGATGACGATATGCCAGCGATAACGGCGCAATATACGTTTAGCTTATAATAATATATGCACATATGAGACCATAAAAGGAAATTAAGTCATTTATTTTTGCAGAGGCGCGCTCAGGAATGGAAGAAAGGGGGTCGTAGTATTGCAAGGAAACTAAGAGGCATGGGCGTACAATGACATAACATACTGCAGTTTTCGGATGAAACACGCACCACAGGCTACTCTACGAACGATTATAAGATAATAGGCGAGTCCAGGTAGGGTAAAAAGGGGGGTAAGCAATGTTAATTGAAGTTGTAAGTGAAATAGTCACTGTTGACTAGTTAGTATCATAATAGCGGATAATATACTTATCAAAAGGTCTTGCGCCGCCCCGTTTGGATCCTGGATACGCCTATGATGAAGTACAACATGCAAAAAGGAACTATCTACGATCAGTAACATATTTATAGTGCTGGGTAGCAACTTGTCTGCGGTTAATACTTTTCCCAATTTTACCCCTTTTCACTAACCTGGCACCGCCTATGGAAAAAATATGATTTATAACTGTTGTTCTAATGTCTCAATCACATACCATTTCATTTATAAAAAAACAACATAAAAATGGTTTTATTACGCATTTACTTCACCCCCATATTGAGTGACCTGCCAACGCCTATGATCTTTGAATTTTCAAACGTCACCGTCATATATCCATTTCCAATTCAATCTCTATCGATTCCTATTAGTTGTGTTAAAATCGGTCGATAAACATGAAAGCTATGTTGGATCAAAAATACCACTAAAATTTGTAGTTTTTGCCCCCTTGTTGCCCCCCTATCCCAAATTTATGTTTTTTATTATTTATAAATGTAGATCGTGTTGAGGGGAACCAAACACCGTTTCATTTTTGAAAATCGGACGGGTAGATCTCATGATCTCCGGAGGGGGGGGGGGGGGGGGGGGCGGGGCGGAATCCCCCCCTCTGTTAAAAATAGGGGTAGCCAGGAGCATGTTACACATAGGGTTAAACAACTGACTGATTTCCTTTAAGCGGTGCCAGCATTGCATGACTTCTACATATAACAAATTCACTGTCATGCAATTTAACCTCAAGGCGGATTAAAAGATATGACTTGCATACACTACATCGGTAAACTATAACAAATGATTATAATTTCGTAAACTAAATCGACAAATTTGGCCATATTCCGAGATGTAATTACCGTATGAAATCAGGAAAAGTAAATAAATAAATTTCAAAATTACGTGACCTACACGCTTGACGTGTAAATGCTTACACTAAGCGGTAGCCTTTTTGGTATATATCGTACAGGTACATATCGTGTTCTTACTTTCCGCCCTTGATATTTTTTCAGACGAAAGCGGTCAAGTTCAATGCCCGGCCAGAGCTGCAAGGAGTTGCATGAAATCCGCCGGATGCACGAGCAGTTCTCCCAGCTAGCACCGCACTGAGGGGACGAGCTGCAGGAGTTACGGCCGAGACGAACAGTGAATGGGAGGGCGCGGGCAGCTCGGACCAGCTGGTGCCGCTCGGAGCCAACCCCCCACCGCACGGTTCCTGCAGGTCTGCGGGCTGAATCGCCGCTGTCTGCTGAGCTGAGCGACCGTCCCTGGTCGTCACCTGACGACTCACCGCGCCGGCCGCTGCTGGCTGGTGACTGAGCGGGTTTGGCTGTTGTCCTTGTTTACCGTCCACTGCGCAGGTGGACCGGACGTTGCTCGGTCGCAAAAGGCCAACGACAAGTACAGGCCAACATAACAATATCATTGGCGTCAGCAAAACGGAAAATATAATTTAGCTCCGCTGCGATGGAACTTGTAAATTTGGAAACTCAGAATGTAAAATTAAAAAAATGGGGCTGCATCACGAGTCCACGACCTAAGATAAGTGTGATTATACCGTATCACATTTATGACTCCCGCAATTCTCGCGCGTGTAGTCGTGTGTGCAATGCATTCAGCGCGATGCCGTGGCGTGTTGCTTGTACGTCTCATCGTTGATATGGACATAATCGCCCCGCATGCACTTTGCGATTGGGTGGCGTGATTTGCGATTTGAGGACATGAAGTGTTTGGCCTATGGGTAGGTATACCTGTGCACTAGACTGTTGCAAAATGGACGAAGTTACTCACCTAAAGTTCTAACACTTGGATTCTTGATCATAGGATACCACTTGGATTGAGCTCTTCCTGATTTCAAAACAGTTCTTGTTTCGGCTTCATCGTTAAAAATAAAGCCCTTATTTGTTTTGGCATTGGAAACTGAGTGCCCTTCCCTCTGTTGTATTCTGTTATCCGGGTAGCCCCCCCTAAAAAAAAACGCGCCGAGTTTCGAGGCTTACCATTTTTGGGAGGTAATAGATATGAAGTTGACACTTGGTACGCATACAAAACAATTAATTCTGCGTTAAGCAAAAAAGTTTCATATCAATCGGTTATTTAGTTTCGATGTTATAAGACATTATCTAAACCCTTTAAAAAGGCGTTTTTTACGTTTTTTTCTCTCATTTCCACGCATGAACGATCGGACCACCTTCAGCCCGGACCACCGCCAACAAACGCGACTTCTACTGTTCGATACTGGCGCGGATGTGAGTGGAGGTGAAGCTCATCCGCGCCAGTATCGGACAGTGGAAGTCGCGTTTGTTGGCGGTGGTCCGGGCTGAAGGTGGTCCGATCGTTCACGCGTGGAAACAAAAGTCAAAAACCCGTTTTTGAAAGGGTTTAGATAATGTCTTATAACATCGAAACTAAATCTCCGATTGATGACACTTTTTTGCCTGACGCAAAATTAATTGTTTTGTATGCGTACCAAGTGTCACATTCATATCTATTACCAAAACAAATTGGTAAGCCTCGAAACTCGGCACGTTTTTGGGGGGCTACCCGGATACAGCAGAGGGAAGGGCACTCCAATGGGAAAGGGGAAAGGGAAAGAGAAGGGTTTCCAATGCCAAAACAATAAGGGTTTTGATTTTTAACGATGCTAGAGCTGAAACAAAA
>JAXIVJ010019448.1:17500-19456 GCA_036785665.1 Chirona hameri | reverse complement strand
TTGAGAGGACCTCGATCGGCCTGAAGGAGAACTCGGTCGGATTGAGCGGGCCCCCTGTCAGCCTGAGGTGCCCTCGTGCGGCATGAGGGGCCCTTAGATGATTTATAGGCCTGATAGAACCCTTGCCATGCCTGAGCGGACCCCAGGCTGGTCTGAGAGGGCGATTGTCGAGGCCTGAGAGAGTCTCGCACCTCCAGCGGTCACTGGCCAGAGGGGCGCCGTCACTGGCCTGAAGGGTGCCGCCATTGTCTGTGCCCATTGGCCGAAGGGGCACCGTAACTGGCCGATGGGGCGTCGTTACTGGCCGCAAGAGTGGCGTCACTGGCCGGAGGAGTGCCATCACTGGCCAGATGGGCGCCGTCACTAGCCGAAGGGACGCTGTCACTGGTCAGATGGGCGCCGTCATTAGACGGAGGGGCGCCGTCACTGAACAGCGGGGCGCCGTCATTGGGTGGAGGGGCGCAGTCACTGGCTGGAGGGTCGCCGTCATTTGCCGGTGGGGCGCCATCACTGGCCGGAGGGGCGCCGTCATTGGCTGGAGGGGTGCAGTCACTGGCCGCGGAGGGGCGCCGTCATTTGCCGGTGGGGCGCCGTCACTGGCCGGAGAGGGGCCGTCACTGGTCAGAGGGGCGCCGTCACTAGCCAGAGGGGCGCCGTCACTGGCCGGAGGGGCACCGTCTTTGACAGGGGATGCCGTCACTGGCCGCAAAAGCACCGTCACTGGCCGGAGGGGCGTCCTCACTGGCCGGAGGGGCGCCGTCACCTGGCCATAGGGCGGCACATGGCTAGGTAGCGGCACATGGCTAAGGGGCGGCACATGACCAAGGGGCGGCAACTGGCATGAGGGCGGCATCCGACCTGAGGGCGGTGCCCCGCCAGAACGCGGTACGTGACCTGATGACGGGACCTGGCCTGAGGGCGGCACCTGCCTTGAGGGCGGCACCTGGCTTGAAGGTGGCACCTGACCAGGGGGCGGCATCTGGCCTGAGGGCATCACATGACCTGAGGGCGGCACATGACCTGAAGGCGGCACCTGGCCAGGGGCGGCACCTAGCCTGAGGGCGGCTCCTGGTCTGAATGCAGCAAATGTCAGATATCCAACCCTGTAAGCATGTCTATTTCCGCGCATTCGGCGCGGAAATTGGTCTGCTTGCAAGGCCCTTCCGCGCCTTCGGTGCGGAGGGGGGTGCAGAGGGGGGGGGGGGCGCCGCCCCCCTCTGTATCCACCCGCAGGGGGCGGCCGTCCCCCGCGGCCCCCCTGTATCCGCCCCTAGGGGACACTCGTCCCCCCGCCCCCCTGTGGCGGAGCCCCTGCCTAACTACACACCAAATGTGAACACAATCGGTTCAGCAGTTGCCCCCACCCACTCCAAATTGTGTGGCGACGTTTCTGATCCAACAACCCCCGATCTCCGCCACTCTGCCGCTAATGAGCAATTGTTCAAAGGATATTGAAATTCAAGATATTCCGGAAATAATTTAAAGATACTTATTTTGGTTGGGAAATTCTAAAACTTAGGAATATCATGACATTTGCATTGGATTTGTATACATTTATCACCAGGTAAGCATATTTTATTTTAATTGAATACCTATCAATCGGAAACTGACATGGAAATAATTAAATCAGGGTGGGCAGCATTTTTTGACTGGGGGGAGGGGCAAAACGGCTCACTGGGGCACCCCCCCTCCCCCCGTTACCATGTTAAAATAGGCACTGATGGTTCTGGAGTACAATTATTCAGACACCCCTATCTTCATGTGTAGCACTCATTGTACCAATCATAAAATGTGTTGTGTTGAAAATGTGATGTGTGCTGACACAATGTGCTGCGTGTTGACAAAATATGTTGCATGTTTACCAAATGTACCAGAGTGCCGATTTTTATCAATATTGTTAGTCACCGAGGCGTGAGAAAAAAACTTGCTTTTTAGAGTAATTGGCCATCAGAGCGC
>JAXIVJ010019448.1:0-12500 GCA_036785665.1 Chirona hameri | reverse complement strand
TGTCTCTGAAATCAGGAGTTGAGGGCATGCTCTAAGAATGGCCGTTCTCATCCTGCATGATACTGGAATATCGTGTAAGCATGCAAACGTATGAACATTAGGCATTGCGTTCACAGGAGGTGGACGGTGATCCACATGCAGATAAACCTGGAAACTGCTGAGCGGAAATCGAATCATTTTCGTTTATCGATCATGATGATGTGTTTCCTTACGTATTCGTGCAATTGGATAATCGTCCTTTAGTTTGTTCAGTGCTTTATTCTTCGGTTTATTTCAACTTTCTGAACTTTCTTTGTGACTTTGATACTATTTGGCATATTTGCCCACTTCGGTAATTAAAATAAACATGAATCGCCATTCTCCTAAGCCAGCGGCGTCGCCAAGTATTTTTGAGTGTGTGTGTGTGTGTGTGGAGGGGGGGGTCGGCTGAAATGACGAAAAAATGTACACCCATTTTTGTGCGTGTATCTAAGCACTTGCAGTATTTGTTTTTATGTGGATTGTCATGTTATAGTAGGTATTTGTTATTTAGCGCCGTCAAGCGGCGCGATTTTTTAACGGGTTTTTCTGATAAAACCCAGAAATATAGGCGGTGGGATAAGAAGCTAAAAATGCTATAAATTAAATTCAACGTTACGAGGAACCGAATACGATGACGATGGCTGCGTTATGATCATGGCCACCGATGTGACGCCGCGAAGCGGCGTTAAAATTGTAATTTTAGGTCGTGGGAAACTAAATTTTAATAATTGGAACCAGACCGTGAGTGGAGCCAAGCCTCAGGTAACCCCTTTTCCTGGTTACACATCTCGGTATGATGAAAAATATTGAAATGAAGGTAGTTTTTCATATACATTAGCCTCGGATAGTAAATCAAAATGGCCGGTGGCAGTCAGCGCATATGAGAATAATAGCTGTATACATATGTACCGAACTGTAACAAACAACTGGTAACAGTGCAAATGGTTTGAAAGCAACAAGGGGCAGAACCACTTTTCCGCGCATAAATAGTCCCTGCGGATCTGGAGGAGCATGGGGAGGTGGCTTGGGGAGATGGTCCTGGCCTGGTCCCCACTATTAGCTCTTCGGTCCAGCAAGTTGGGCACTGCTGGATCAGCTTCCGGGTGCTGATGTCCGCGTCTTTGCGTTCGCGTCGCCTTTTTCGGAACTTGGCAGACTAGCTTAACATGTAGCCCGCTTGAAAGTTAATATTTTATGAAGGGAGTGGGCCTTGGTGGAATTCATTTTCTCATTTTCCAAATTTGTATAAGCAATTGCGAAACTTGTGTCATGCCGCGAAACGGCGCGAAATTTCCACTTTTTGACTGTGGCTGCTGGCTGGACTTTGACTGCTGCAAAGGCGATTTTTACGATAAATTGTTAACTACCCCCGCAAAAAGTGTGTGTGTGTGTGTGTGTGTGTGTGCGGTGTGGGGTGGGGGTGGGGGGGGGGGAGAGGGGAAAACCACCCCTCCTTCTGAGAGTGGGAGTCGGGGGGACCGTCTCCGACCCTCCCGTCGGCGACGCCCCTGCATATTATGGATGCAATTTCCTTCGTTTTCCTTTCGGGGCAGCGGTGTGTCGAAGAGAAAACGAAGGCAATTTCATCCGTAACTGACTGAGCCCATTTCCACGTCGCAGGGGTGTAGGATCCTATTCAGTTGAGGGGACTTCAGCTCCGCCCCCCCCCCCCCCAACTTGACTTCAGCCACCCCAACTTGGACGAGGAAGTGGGTCAAATCGGGGAGAAATCTGTATTTTGGTGGATTTTGATGGTACTTTAAGCGATTTTTCCCAGCTCAGCCCCCCCCCCAACACAAAAAACTTGATGAGGAAGGTATGCCCCTGCCACGTCGTATTTTTCATATTCCAATCTTTATTTTAATAGGAATTACATGAAAACTAGAATCAGCTTCCGCCATAAAAAGTGTGTGTTGGGGGGGGGGGGGGGGTCGGCCGCCATAAAAAGTGTGTGGGAGGTTGACCCCGGTTTTCAAAGGAGGGGGGGGGGGTCTCGACCCCCCCCCCCCCCCCCCACACACACACACACACAGACACACACACATCAGCAACGCCCCTGTCCGAAGCTTCAGTCGAGCAGCGCTTTCATGCTGCACTTGCCGGATAACCTTTAATGCAAATATGAAATGGTCGTGAGACTCAACTTTCCGGGCATTGCCATTGCCACGTTTATGCATTGATGTGGTAACCAAGTTGGGTGCCTTGGGCTGGAGCAGAAAAGATTTCTGACATTGCGCAAACACTCACATTGAAATCAGCGTCTGAAAGTTAAATGTGGCAAATATGGGACGATAAAAATACGGACCAGGGAAGCGGCTGCTAGGCGGCGCTAGCAGCGCCTCTGGCGGTCGATGCTCACAACTATGACGGTGCGTTTGTCCGCCAACGCCCGATTCCAACCGAGCCAGCTCTCAGTCGGCGCTGGAGGCAGCCGCGACGGCCCGGGTAGCTGCAGCTCTCTCCCACCTCTAACCCCGAGTTATGGCTCGCGCCCACGGCGAGAGACGGCCACATTGGCATGCATCGGACGATTTAAATCCTTCGGCGCTGGAACGGACAGCGAAGTCAGTGCGTGAGATACGGGATAAGTTGGAGGGAGCTGCAGGCTCTTGAGGCGTGCTTCTTGCCCCGTGATTTGGCATCGTTTGACTGGAGCCCTCCCCGAACTGTCTCCGCCAGCCGACATCGATTTCAGTCCCCGCCTTGTCCCCGCCGCATGCAGGGGAATAATCCAATAAAAACGTGTCTTTAAGCTCCCATTGCGTCGCTCTTTGTCTTCCCCTCTTCTTGGCTAACGATCTGCCGTCGTCCCCTCGTCGCAACGAAACACGCTGTCGGGAGCGGAGCGGGCCTCTGCGTTTTATCGTCCACAAGTCACTGGAGCAGGTTTGCTGGAACCTACCATTGGGATAAGCCTGGCCAATAGCCAGCTGGGATAAGCCGGATGATACCCCCACTAGGGTAGTTGCAAGTGGGAGAAGCCCACACAAGGTGCCGACTCCAATGTGCATTGACATGAACGATCAATCCAGAACGAAAAACCATCCGGTAAGTTGTGATAATCCACTTCAAGGGCAGAACGGTAACAAACACCAGGAAGTGAGCCGACTCAGCCGTCTCGCCGGACTCGTAAAGTTCCGCCGCTCCCCATCACGTCTGGTCGTTTTTACACCATGTTTCGGGGCCGGCGGTGTAAGCTTACCCTGCGCGGTGCGGCGTGTTTACACTCGTGGCGCGCGTGGGCCGTCACGTGCGACGGACATGGCGCACGATGGCGCACGTCAACGCCGGCCCAAACGACTGACTTTAGATTGTTTCGAATTACCTCGACGAGTTTGTTGACTGAGAGCCGGCGCCGTGTCGCCACCACAGACAGTTGTGTCGGCACGGCGGACAGAACTGTCCGCGGCGCGCCGGACCTCCACTGACGCACGGAGGCTGCTGTTGTGTCCCGCCGACGGCAGACGGTAATTTGCATGCAAATGCCGCCTGTCACAGCGCAGAGCGCAGAGCATGGTGCTCAGGAGCAGTAACGGGCCGGACGGGCACGTCAATATTGGACAGGGTGATGGATACCGTTCTCAAACGGGCCGACATGATCAAATGGAGACTTTTACACTGATAAACATATATTTATTCTGTTTTAGAGCTGTCTTGAATAGGCGTTTTTATTTGAAGCATGTGCTGGACCTAAAACAAAATAGGTGATATAATAAAATCACCAAAATATCGAAAGACAGTGCGCTGCAGCCTACCTACCTATACAATACCTATCCTATTATATCCTACCTACCTATCAAATATGGAGTGCGGTGCAGTGTACCAATGAAAAACGTACTGCGGTGCAGTATACCATTCAAATATGCACTGCGGTGCAGTATACCATTCAAATATGCACTGCGGTGCAGTCTATCTATCAACAAAGTGCTGCAGTGCAGTTTATCCGTTCGAGAAGTGTTGCGATGCAGTCTAGCAGTCATGGATTCAAAGCAGGCAGAGTTCAATATTTTAATTCCGATAATTAAGCACTTCAAACTATTGCAACGCTGTTAAATGGCCAGTACAAAGCCGGCTGTCCGTTTGGGCCTCCGCCGACAAACCCTTTGGCAGGAGGCAATCTTGTGTTCACTCAATATGCACTGCTGGATGATAAAGCCAAAAGACTAAGACTAATATGGATAATATGTATAGCTTAAAGCTCTGTAGCTTAAAGCACCACCCAGCCACGGCTCAACGATGAGCGCCACAGCTCACTCTGTTCAGAACCTTATATTTTCCTTCGGACATCGAGTTCATTGCTCCTGGCGCCGTGTCATGGCGCACGGCGCCACCTGGCGCCGGGGCGTCAGCTGGCGCGGCGTCAGCGCCACCCGGCTCCTGCCGGCGGCGTTTGCCCTTGACCCAGGCGATGGCTGTGTCAAGCAGATCCACCAGGCTCATGAGCGAATAGCCGAGCAGAAGTCCGAACGAGCCACCGAGATCGATCAGCAGGTCGACCAGTGAGTAGGCCAGCCGCTGCTCGACCAGCAGCTGTTGCTGGTCGAGACGTACCTGCAGCCTTATTGTCGGCGGCGCTGCGGGAGGAAGAGTTGCCAGTCAAGGTCCGTGTTGTCCGATTTTACTAATCTTCGTCGTTAATTGAATGGTATCAATTGTGCCATATGTTAAGTTAAAATAAACGATGCATCAATACTGCTAACACTAAAAAAACGACTAAACGTGACAACATTGGCAGTATACAAACAAACATTCTTCAGAGCAAGCTTACTTCGTACTTCCTCCTCCTACAAGCCTGCTTCCTACTTCAGAACGTACTACGTAGGAACGCGACACTTAACATGACAACACCGGCAAGAGTTACTTACATGGCCCGGTGCGGCCATACATGGCCGAGTGTGCCATGAGTGTGATGGAGTGAGTTCGGCAGGGCCGGAGGCAGTGGGTGCAGTCCGGACGAGCTAGCTGCCAAGCTCTCACAGCCGCGTCGTACTCGGCTTTGACGGTACAGGGCGACAGGCCGCCGGTGGCAGCACCCCACTGGACGCTGCAGTTGGCCTCAGTGAAGGCGACCAGAGACCGGCAGTCCAGCAGACACTGGGCATACACAGATGTAGGCAGAGATATCAACCTCACGCAGATGTCTTAACAAACAGCTCCACAGCAACAAGACTTCAACATTTTGGGTCAAATTTCGAGAAGAGGAAAGCCAAGTGTTTTCAGGCTTCTTCATCGACAAGAATCACTTGCTAGAAGTTTTGTTTTCCGCAAAATCGTTGAGTCTCTTACAATGCGGCTCCCGGGAATAAGTGTATCCCTACCGAGTTGGTATCCACTAAGAGGTTACATACCAACTCGGAAGCCGGTTAATGCCGACCCTTTCAAGGTGAGGTGTCCTCACAAGATATTCATGTGCACGGTTGATTTGCTTAGCTGAACTTTCGGAGATCGGCCTGCGAAATATTGCTTGGAGAAACATGTGTTCGGTTGGCCAGCTGGCTCAGTTAGCTGGAGGGTTATGATGATAAACCGAGTGTCATGAGTTCGACCCTCATAATTGCCAATATTTGGTTTATAGTACTTCAAAACGGTATGGACAGACGTACAGACAGACGCGCCGACTAAAAAAGTAACATAGGTATTCGTGGTTGAGCACCTCACCTAATCGAAGTTCTAGTCGTCTTGCTGACGCAAACTCACCTGATTGAAGTCATAGTCTTCGGCAGGCTGACAGCGCTGTTTTGGACAGTCAACACTCAGCATGTCAGTTCGGGTCAGCACCAACTCCTGGAACAAAACACCGTGCACCAGGTGGTAAGGGCTGACAAGCGTGCTGCCGTACCACGTCTTGGGAGAGCGCTCAGCGTGGAAGAACACGCGGTATAAGGAGCCATCGCTGGGATGCCTGATGTTTTGGTGCAGTGCGAGGATTAGAAGGAGTTCCACAATGGAAGTGCCTGGAGCGCTCGACAGTTTGAGCGTGTGGCAGGTGATGCCTGGAGGGACGCGTCGACTCTGTCAGAGCGCCTTGAAGCCACTGCTGATGTTGCCATTAGGAGGTTCTGTGGATAAGTCGTTGCGGGGGACTTGGTGATGCGAATCACACAGGCCATTGTCCCGTTCGCTCCCGCCAGGGGTACAAATTTCGCCGTTGGCGGTGATGCAGGAGAGGACATTACATTCGAGCGATCCGGTGGCGGCTTGGAGCACTTCTTCCGTCGTGAGAAGCCCCAGCATCCACGGCTCTTCCAGCTCCATCATTGCTGTAAAGTTCATATCCGAGGGACAGATAGTCAGTGCCGGCAGCGAGGCGGGCACCACTTTCGTCTCCGAGACGACCGGCTGGCGCAGGAAGTCGCGCAACTTGAATGAGAACATCAGCACGAGAAGTGCGAAACAGACCACCCGTGCAGGGCAAAGGCTGTGACCCGCCAGACCCGGCGATGCAGGCCATCGTCAGCGCTCATAAAGGAAGCCAGTTTATGTCAAGGTGATTGTTGACTTTGAAGTGACACAATCCGTAGAGGACGGCGTAGATGATATTCTTACTCTTGTCGGAGTCGCAGTATGTTAGTTTTGAAATACAATATTTGCCGACAATGTCCGGCTTAGTCCGATGTGCGGCGTTAGTTCTGGAGCAATAACATGCAGTGTGTCCTGCCTGGACTAACTGATGTTACCAACTGACAAGCGTCCCTGAGCTCACCAACCTATTGATCAGTATTATTTACCCCAGTAATTGTGGTGCCTTAAAGCCAAAAGCTTTATCATCCGCTTGGATGTAACGATGCTCATAAATTGCAGGATGAATAGACAGAGCTATGTGCATAACGTATAGTAATCATACGCAAGAAAATTATATTGGGCTCAGAAACATAACAAGTTAATAAGTATATGGATCGTCTCTGCCTCTAACACAAAAGTCCACAGCATTAATCTATTGCTTGTCCTGATGCAATACTTGATCTGCCAAGATAACACTGACAGAAGAAGGTAAAATGTTTAGCTTTTCCAAGTAGCTCTTCCAAGTTTTCCAAGTAGTTTAAGTTTTTCCATGGCGCACTTTGTTGTAAGTCAATGATACTATGACGACGGCAAGTGATCAAAACCGTATTGCTGTCTTTAATGTGTCCTGATTAATGGTTGACAGTTGCATGTTATTGCTTTGAATTGCATAAGTATGCTTAATAGCGTATCATAGAATGGTTCTTAGTCTATGCCTAGTAAATTACAAGTTTGTCAGCACCAATAAAATAATGAGCAATTGTCCAAAGCAATGAGCCCGCATTATGACATATTCATTACATATTCATTAACATTATATTAATTAGCATTATCCATTAATTAACATTACACAAATAATTACATTAACACATTATTTACGTCTGCTCCAGTTTCCCACTGATACGTTCAATGTTGGTTCAGGAAACACCACCAAAACTAAATGACAATATAATAAAATCAGAATTAAGCAGACATTGATTTCGCGTAAGTAGATTAGACACATTCAACCTTTCTATTGCAGAAAATATGTTTGTGTTGTCGGTCATTTATAGCAGCAATGAAACAAGATAAAACTATTAGTTGGAAAACATTCCTATCAAACTGATTTACATTTTACAGCAATTCAAAATGATAAGTTTAATAAAAGTACAACTTCGATGTAATTAATAATTTAATGGTGTTGTTGCAACAACGTTAATTCAAATTTTCCTATGAATCATCGAGTAGCTTTTATAGACGAATGGTGCCATAGAAATCGAATTAGTTGACGATTAGACGAATGGTGCCATAGAAATCGAATTAGTTGACGATTAGACGAATGGTGCCATAGAAATAGAATTAGTTGACAATTAGACGAATGGTGCCATATAAATCGAATCAGTTGACGATTAGACGAATGGTGCCATAGCAATTGAATTAGTTGACGATTAGACGAATGGTGCCATAGAAATAGAATTAGTTGACGATTAGACGAATGGTGCCATAGAAATCGAATTAGTTGACGATTAGCCGAATGGTGCCATAGAAATCGAATTAGTTGACGATTCAGTAACACAGTATTCATATGCATTTATCAAGCTCAAAGAAGTCATTCGGAAGAGGTCCAACATCGAAGAGAAAGTTTTTGGTTAAGTATGTGTTGTGAATAACTGGATACTTGTATCGTCCCTCAATGCGCTTACATCGCACCTGCCGAAGAAAACGGCCCCGCGGCGGTGAACGTCCACCTCTCGTGACGTCCGAGGATTCGTCCCGTCGGCCACGGCCTCCGCGACCGAAGCACCTGATGCAAACCGTCCGGAAGGCTGGCAAGTGCTGCAGTATATCGCCGGCAGTACCAGCAGCCACATATGCGACCCCAGCCGCATACCAAACTCCATCATTTGCAGGCAGACACTGCTACTAAATTAGTGTCGGCGCTAAAGGGGGGAACAATGCGCTGTTACCCGAACTCGGCCAGCATACGAAGCAGCCTGCTGTGACGCCCACGAGCGTGGATATGGTCCATAGCAAGGTGTAGCGAAGGCCAAGCGCCAGAACAGGTGCGGAGAGAGGTGCGTTAGATCTCTTTGGCATGCCGCACGCGCTCGTATCTGAGGAACTCGTGAAGGGAAGCTAGTGCCAAATAACAACTTAGCCGCAATAAGATGTGTTGTCACGAAACATAGCATGTAGAAAGGATCGCGACATTGTCATACCCGTGATGGAATTGCAATCAGTAGATACGGTTCCATCTTTCATTCGATTACTTTTGAATATCGACAAGTCCAGTAAGCATGGCAAGACACAAATGCTATGTGAAGAAAAAGATGTAGACTTCAGATGACACAGCTGCTCCTCCCAACAAAGTAGAACTTGCACCATCTAAGTGCAGACTTGCGACTGTTGTCTCTTGCGCCCCTTCGCCGGCTGCTGCCTTCTATCTTCTTTCCCCTTCCCCGCACAGCCGGATGCAAACGGAGCAGTTTATCGCCGTCTTTTTATCTGCCGCGCTTGCAGCGTCCGCGGCGAGCGGCGGCGCATCTGCGGCGAGCGGTGGCGAGCAGCGGCGCTGATTGAGGCGGACAGATGCGGCGCACTGCAGACATTGACGGCTGGACGCGTGTTCCGTGCGGCGTGCGGGCGGTTTTTGCCGGAGGGTTTTACGCTAGAGGGACTGCCCGTGGACGGACCCGGTGACGGATGAATGGGCTGGACGAATTGACGGGAAAATCGACGGACGAACGGACGGACCAATCGGCCCACAGGGATGTGCTGGGTCACGTGTTGGTGTGTTATCCGGATGTGGGCAGTCGGCCTTGGCACCTGATGACTGAAGTTATAGCACGGTTTGCGTGTTGGGGTCGATTTTAATGTGACACAAAAATTGGTGCTAATGGTCGCAATCAGTATTGACAATTAAAATAGGCTCAGCGACTCTGGCCATGTTGTAATATGTATTTCTGCTGAGATATTGATGCTAGAAGGAACAATAATGGATGATGAAATTTGCACTTCTGACTTATGTAGTGCGTTAAAAGCCGAAATTATGTGTTGATGGTCATAAGCAACTTGACATGACCCGCGTTTCCTAATGATATCGTTTGTAGTTTAGATGCTATCTTCTCATACTATCAATCGGCGTCAATTATTGGCAAATGTTGAATTCCAAATTTCGTTTTGAAACGCTTGAATGAGTTTCATAATACCGTTATCTACTATCACGGGCCAATGATGGCCGCATGTTCTCCGCCATGACTCCGCCATGTTCGGATGGTCATACTTGGTTGGATAACGATTGATCGGTGCTTCCCGCATCTTGTAAAAGTAGCTGAATTGCAACTTTGAGAGAGCAGGGGAAAGGGCCAACGAAGGGGCGATTGTGCTCACTCGACGTGTCAAAGGAAGTGACAGAGGAAGCAGTTTCGAAGAATGAAGTGTTATTTGGAGGAGGGGAGCAATAATTTATGCGACGGGGTGTTCCTGTCTTTTGAGAGAGGCAGGAAGGGCCAGTGGCGGAGGATTCTATGTCAGACTGATGAGGGGAAGCAGGTCTCAACAAAGACAAACGGTATTGGCTGTTACCCCGACGGCGACAGGGCGGAAGAGGAGATGATGGGCGATCACTTCACCGCGGAACCACCCATAACTGCGTTGGTTAAAGCCAGGGGCGTATTTATAGAGGGAGACTGCGCCATGCCCCCCCCCCCCCCCCCCCCTCTTGGGCGCCGAAGGCGCCCTTCGCTGAATGTGAGGCGCGCTCCGGCTGAATATGAGGCGCGTTCCAATGAATGTAAGGCGCGCTACGATACACCTATGAAGGCACCCTCCCACATCCCTCCAAAGGCGCCCTCCCACATCCCTCCAAAGGCGCCCTCCCACATCCCTCCAAAGGCGCCCTCCCACATCCCTCCAAAGGCGTCCTCCCACATCACTCCAAAGGCGCCCTTCCACATCCCTCCAAAGGCGCCCTCCCACATCCCTCCAAAGGCGCCCTCCCACACCCCTCCAAAGGCGCCCTCCCACATTCCTCCAAAGGCGCCCTCCCACATTCCTCCAAAGGCGTCCTCCCACATCACTCCAAAGGCGCCCTCCCACATCCCTCCAAAGGCGCCCTCCCACATACCTTCAAAGCGCCCACCCAAATACTTCCAGAGGCACCCTCCGACACACCTCTGAAGGCACCCTCCCACATCCCTCCAAAGGCGCCCTCCCACATACCTTCAAAGCGCCCACCTAAATACTTCCAGAGGCACCCTCCGACACACCTCTGAAGGCGCCCTCCCACATAGCTCCAAAAGCGACCTCCAATACACCTCTGAAAACGCTTTCCGACATGCTTTCAAAGGCGCCCTTTGATGCACCTTTGAAGGCGCCCTCAAACATATCTCCAAAGGCGCCCTCCCATATACTTCCAAAGGTGCCCTCCGATACAAAGCTGAAGGCGCCCTCCTACCCTACATACCTCTAAAGGCGTACACCAATGCACTTTGAAGGCGCACTCCCACATAACTACAGGCTCCAAAGGGGCCCACCGATACATCTCCAATGGCGCCCTCTCACATACCTTCAAAGGCGCCCTCGAATACACTTTCGGAGGCGTCCTGCAATACATTTCACAAGGCGCCCTCCGATACACCTCTGAAGGCGCCCTACCACATAGTCCAAAATCACCCTCAGATACATCTCTCCGAGGCCCGAGGGCGCCCTCCCTACATACCTCCAAAAGCGCCCCTCGCTGAATATGAGGCTCTGGTCTCACAGAGGGCGCCTCTGGAGCTATTTTGGAGGGCGCCCTCGGATATGTATCGGAGGGCGCCTTCGGAGGTATGTGTGAGGGCGCCTTCAGAGGTGTATCGAAGGGCGCCTTTGGAGGCATGTGAGAGGGCTTATCCAGAAGTGTATCGGAGGGCGCCTTTGAAGGTATGTGGGAGGGCACCTTCAGATGTGTGTCGGAGGACGCTCTTGGAGCTATGTGAGATGGCGTCTTCAGAGGTGCATCGGAGGTCGCCTTTGGATGTATTTGTATCATGTATCCCCCCCCCCCCCCCCCGCTCAACAACACCTTTCGCTGACGGCGCCCTCATGTGGGTGTTTGGCGCCCTTTTGAGGGCTTGCCCCTCCCCTTCCCCCTTCGCAGATTTATAAATGGTTAAATGGCCACTGGTTAAAGTGATGTAACGCATGACGTGCCATCAGCAGCGTGAGAAACAAACTGCACAGTGTGGCCGCATGCATCACATAAAGCTCTCACTTTCGTTCTTATTCAACTGTTCTAAAATACTCAAAAAGGTTATCTATGAATTGTTAGATTCCAGCCGGACAGAGAAAGGGTTCCTGTTGCTGATCCGGATAACGTATTATATGTATTTTAGTGCAGGTTGATACAAACAAATGTATTTTAGATAGAAACAATAAGAACACGTTATATAAAACCATGAACACGTGATATCAAACCCTTATGAAGACGAAAACCCATCGATGATGAAAGTGAAATTCCTGCTTGCACCAAACCAGATATTAGCTGGTGCCTCCCGTGAAAACAATATTGGATGTGTGAGGGATGGTTGAACATGGCCTACAGCAGTATCGTGCCGTGTTATTATCCAAGGTTTTCTGTATGAGACGGGCTGCCTCTAGCCCAGCCGGAAGGCTTTCAAGATCAGTCAGAGACCACTATCTGGGGTATTAATCACACTTTATGACCACTTGTACAGATTCGATTAGCGAGGTGGCTGACTCTCATGAAAGGCTGACCACCTGCCTTCATACTGATAACGAACAGAGGCATCGACTGTTATGGCGCCAAAATAATCCGCTAGGCTCTCATTCGCCAGCTGGCTTCCAAAGTTATGAGTCAGAGATGCAATAACAACAATCATCATCAGCGATAAAATCAAAATTCGGAGAATCAATTACTAATCTCCAAAACATATCTAAAATCAAAGCCATTAACTTCTCCATAATACCTTGTGACCGTCCTCAGTTCCGTAAAACGG
>JAXIVJ010019447.1:0-19457 GCA_036785665.1 Chirona hameri | reverse complement strand
GGTTTGACCAACTGAGTTATGCCCGACAGTCAATCTGGTAAGGCACGGGGTTACGACTCCAGAAGCCTTATCCTGTTCTGCGCAACAAGCAGGGAATAGACAACCTAACATCGCAGCATTAAATAACAATTGTACGGCACTTAAATTGTAATGCAGCTAAACTACTGCCGAAGTTATGTGAACACGTGCACAATACGAGCTGTATGTTACAGTGGTACTTATGTATAGTACATAGTCTTCTGTGCAGTTCCTTTGCGTTTAATGCGGATCTTAACGGTTAAAAGCAGTGCAACTGAATGCCATCTGTTACGTGCAATATTTCGCTTGCAACACGAATATTGTAGGCTTTTTGGGGGTTCCTGTTTTCCTCACTGCCACGTGGCATCAAAGCACATGCCGGCTTTCCCAATCCCACGATCGATTGAAAGCAGAAATAGTCATTGATAAATTTGGTAAATTAATGAAATATTAAGGATATCTTTACAACTGAAAAACAAACTCAGAGACCGACAGGGAATTGCTTATCACCTTTATCGGATTATTTCACACAAACATTAAACGAAGTAAGCATTAGACATTAAACAAAACATTAACAAACACACAAACATTAAACATTAAACGAAGTCACGTTCGCAAAACTTTGGAACGTGATTGTTTAAAGTCAGAACAGAATATACTATTCTGTTGCTATATCAACAATGGAGATTAATCTACACGGCTAAGCAATTTTCAAGCAAATCGAAGCGAACAGAAGTACAACAATTTAAGTACAGGTCTATAACACACGGTTAGGGCAATTTCTTTATATATTTGTATCCACACGTTTCACAATTAGTAAATAGTCTTACCTGTATCCAGTGTTTTCCTATATGTGCCATTGTTTTCATTAATTTCAGTTAGCCATCCACCAGCTTTCACCAAGCCGTGGATATCACTCACTATAAACAACACAAATCAATAAACTAACACCACCATTCACTAAAATGGGCGGTCCTCCGCCCTGTTACACCCTGCACCGCGCCCGTAACCACTGTGGCACATCTCGAGCCTACACCGCCTGAGGCTATCCCACCTGGCGTTCAAACTGCCCCGGACGCTGCTGTGACCTTGACAAATCAGCTGACCACAGCACCCACAGCTGAGGTTGAGGTGACAGTCAGCCGGCCTGCATGGATATGAGCATGTGGCGAGGTGGCATGCAGTCGAGGCCAGTATATCTTCACCGCTACATCTTCTGTGAGATGCTATGGTAGGTACTCGGCTATGAACAGAACTAATCGAATGCGGAATAATGCCGTTACAAATCCAACAACAAATTTGTCTTGCGTTTGTGATTGGCCCTTTAGTGTTATAGTGCTATAGATGCTCTATAGTGCTATAGAAGCTGATATAGTGTTATAGTGCTGTAAAGGCTATAGTGTAAAGGCATTATAGCCCTTACACTGTTTTTTTTTATCGTGTACTTTCTATTCATTTTATTCATACCATTGCATTGTAGTTCTCATTTACCGTTTCGACAAGGCCACTGGCCACGTTGGTTTTGGAAGTAGGAAGGTCGTTTCTCCTTCACGATTCATTAGCTATCTGATACGTTAGCAAATCGTGGTCTTACGAATTTCGGTATTTTTGGTGAGAGTCTGTAAAAATTACCAGACCCAGGACAAATCAATCAGCGAAAACCCTCACCGTTTTGAGGCCAGAGCCAACGTCAAGAACTTCCCTAGCAATCCACACTTTGTCCATGGAAAACTGAACATGCCAACAGCTCCTGGAAATACCAAGAATTCCTTTATGGTCATTAGGACTTCGATGCCCGGAGCATTATCTGTTCCCAGACAAAGTCAATTGAGTAATCAACTAAGGACCCCACAGGAAGGCATGTCTATTTGCCGTGACGTTTATACCCTAAGCCCCAAAGGCTAAGCATTTAACTATCGAGCGAATGGCAGGCAAACCTGAGTTTTCTTTAAAGTAAACGTACCTCTATTAGACAGAACTATGTTTCAATCCACTTCATTCATTTATACATATGACTCATCGAGCTTACCTCTTATACGGCCTTGGAGTTTACTCCATACAAAAATCCCAAGACTACCGAAACCAGTCAAAATAACTCCAACATCGTAAGTTGATTGACTTTTGCACGCGAGGTCTGGCGTCGGCCTCCTTCGCTGTGAAGACTCGCCCGCCCGCGGAGCCGTCGTATTTAATTGCCACGGTGCCTCTCTGGAAGCGCGACCGGCCCTCAAACCATCGTTAATAGGCCATCAATCAGACGTGGCAGAGACGCGGGTCGACCCAGCGGCCCGACGCACAGTGGGCGAGAACGGCCTTTTAGTACGACACGGCGTTTCTGCTTCAATTTACGGCATCGGTTTGAACATGTAGCATATCAATCGACAGCTGATGAATTAGATTCAGGGAGCACACAATAGCCGTTTTCACGATGGTTATTTTATTGTATTGGTACCATCCGTAAAGTACCACATTCCTGAAGGACCTAATCTAGTTTATTTATGATATTTTCTGGTACCTTTTTATAAATAACATAGCGTTTCATGTTTTTTTTGGGGTCAGTTGTATTTTACGATATATTTTTAGGGAAATAGATCGGACAGACATCAGCAAACTTATTATATTAATATATTTGTTGTCGATTTGGGGAAATGACATATCATCTAGCTAGTCGCTAACCATCTGGCAACTTCAAATAAAGACATGAATGGCGCGGCCGAATATGGACTTCTTTTATCTGGGTTTAACCCGGCATTGACCGGGGGGAGGGGGAGGCAAATATTGCCCCCCCCCCTCTCGTTATCTCCGGAACCAATGCTCACAGCGAGACGCGCAAGGCGGAATTCGAAAGCTCTCAGTGACTCGCATCTCAAGCATGCTCGAAATTGTGGAATTGAGGTCACATATTAGGTCGAAGTCGGGTCAAAGGTCAAAATCGAGGCTTTCAGTTTATGGGCCATACCTTCCATCGAAAGCCTTTGATTGCGACCATGATCACCCACAATGCTCCCAAAGGTATAATACACATCCCGCATGAGCTAAAGTGAGATTATTGGCAAAGGTCAAGGTCAGGTCACAAAAGGTCACTATGCGCAGAAAATCTACGAAAGTCATGCGACACATGTTGTATGGGCTATTGTATACAATACTTCGATAGTGATAGTAATTTTACTAGCTGGCCTCATTAAAGTGAAGTTAGTGTCAAGCTCAGCTCAGATCAAGATCAGGTGACATAAGGCCAAAATTTGGAAGTGATAAATATAAATACAAAAGGCATGTTTCTAGACCAGTTTTGTCCCAGCAATACAGTGCTGACATTTATTTGTCTGTATCTGGTCAATGCAAGCCAAAAACACAGTTAACAAATATGACGTCATGAGTTACTCCTAATTAGGGAGCCATAAGTCAGTCAAAAACAAAGATATTGATTTTAAATTTGGTTTGGGTATTCGCCATATATGGTTCTCCAAGATGTATTCCGGTTTTTGGAAAATGTTTGAAAAGTTTGATTTTGAGGGCATCTTTTTTTGCGTTTTTTTTTGGGTAAACAACACAAATGTAAAACAAATCCGAGATAACCATTTTGTAGCCATTGTCATTTACCATCTTTTGACTTTTATCTTTAGAAAATGGCTTTTGTACGGCCAGTTAACTAGGGACAGCAGAGATCCGGGCAGTGCAATGGCGCAGAGTTAATAGTGATGTACACTATAAAATAAGCTCCAAAATAAAAAGCGCAAATATGTGCAAGGTTTCTTTTAATAGACACAAAGTATAAACTCTAACGAGGCACAACACAAATGTTTCATCAAAGCGGAGAACCGTGGAATGAAAATTGTAGGATGAACTCAAGTTTTGATTCTGTTGGTCAGCCACTTCAAAAAACATACCTCACTTAATGTTAGAATATACAATTGCTAATTCACATGAAAAGGTCATATATAAGTATTTCGGGCTGCTGATGATTTGTAATTTCAAGAAAAAATACCACAAAGCCTCTACGAAACGTTCTTTGCCTCTCACATTAGCATATATCCACGCGATGAGAATGAGGCGCGCCATAGCAATATCGGCGGCTGAACAATAGTGGGTGTTTGAAGACATCGTGCATACAAATAAACAAATGTATTGGCGAATCGGTGTTATACTTTCATGCTATGGACATTTTTCTTGAAAATGAGCCGTATAAAATAGTCCTTTTTGAAATTTTATTTTTCACCCCATGTCGCGCTAGCAGGCCGTTATCGCCCACTGTGCGCGACGGCGGCGGCGGCGGCGGCGGCGGCGGCGGCGGCGGTGGCGGCAGCGGCGGTGGCGGGTTCGACTTTTGGCCTACCCCCGCCGGCGTGAGGGTGCTCCGATTGAATCTTGCCAGGAAATCTGCATATGTAACGACGGCCAAACTATAACAATTATGGACGTTCGGAGCGGTTGGACAGGCTGGAATGAAGGTTTCTCGGGGAAAAACGTAATCGGTAGAAGGGGACTGGGTCGGCGAGGTGCGTGTGGGCGTGTGTGTGGCATACTTAGGCACGCCGTCGCATGACTAGGCGAATCCTGAGCAGTGTTCGTCAAGGACCCACCAGCCCCCAGCCCGGCCCGGCCCAGGACCATGAACACCAAGCCCAGGCCCGGACCAGGCCCGGTCAAATTCATAATATTGAGGCCCAGGCCCGGTCCGGCCCGTTCAGGTTGAGCATATCATTATTGTAACAAAATTTGCAATCACTATCCTAGCATATTTACTTGTATACTATAAATGTGAAACAATGAACCAACTATGCAAACCAAAAAACAACAAAAAGCCACAGCCACAGCAACAGTGTGTTGCTGTGTAAGTGAACTGCTGGTTAAAATATTTTTTAAGCTGACCTGAACTTGCGCACATTACTTCAAAATTATCAGCCCATGCCCGTTCAGAGCCCGGTGATTTCCTTAAAGTTGAGGCCCGGCCCAGGCCCGGCCCATGGCTCATAAGGCCAGCCCGGCCCGTGGCGAACTCTGCTCTTGAGACACAATTATTCCCAAACTGCCGAATGACACGTATCCGGACACATTTTGCTTGTAAGAAGTAGAAATGACTCTCACAAATGACTAGTGAATCTCGGCTCTGTACTTTTCGAGGTGGTGCTTTATAAGTGGCGCATTTGAAAGGACCAATCACAAACTGAAGACATATCATTGTTGTTTGATGCGTAACAGTAGTATTTTACAATCGGTTAGTTTTGTGCATGGACACACACACCGGTATATTTCGTAGGAATTTTACCGGCGAAGATAAACTGGCCTTTGCTTCATGTCACTCTGCTTAACATTGACGAGGAAGATGAAGTGGTCCAGATTTCATTTCTGAATATCATAGTGCAGCCATTTGCCTAAGTGCATCTGATTCCATTACAATAAATTATTCCGTCGTACTAGTTTAGTTCAGTGTCTTAGCCGCAATTATGGTCGAATCATACTCTTGAATATCACACCATAATGAGAAGAGATGGTTAATTTATTCAAACATATGCTCTATAATGACTACCGAAATGAACCAGGCGCAATATCTAAAATATAATTACAACCCGCCAGAGGTGATCCAGCGAAAACAGCGCTAAAATGCACACCAAACACAATTACCTGCCGACTGAGATTCTACTTAAAGCGACCGGCCGCCGTCCCATTTAGAGAACTCCTTTGGCCCCATCTGGCGGAGCGACCACTACAAAAGCGCCGCAATGACCATCGTAAGAGCGCCGACAGTTGGATAGATGAGGGCGCTTCTGAAGCGGAGGAGCCAGCCGGCACGGGCCACGAGTTTCATGATCATTTTACTTGAACAATTATGACAATCACCTTGGTGACATTGGGCAGTCAGTTTGACCGTACGACATTATATAATATATAACAGCGACGGAGGCAGTTATTTCGCAGATCATCCGCCACGAAGCGTGGCCGAAAATGTCATTTAATCCACTACATAGCTTATTCCATCCAGCTAGTTCGTTACCTTCATTGTCTATTGTCAGAGGGGAATTTCACGATGGACTTCTTCTGACCATCTACCGGCCGCGTTCAGATCACTTCTCTGCTACTTACAGCCAACCTTCGCGAACCCCTGACCCTGAACCCTGCTCCAGTCACCAGCGCGGTTAAATGGGCTGAAATAAGCGCTCCTCCGCCTCCCAGAGCGTCCAAAACACGCGTGCCCGAGTCACCACAAACACGTTAACCTACGGGTGCAGTGGGATGGTTTTCGTCAGGTGGGGAGGCCGTGGTGGGGCGTTCTAGTCAGTACTCAGCGGGGCGGTTTTCTTCAGTAGGGCGATTCCAGTGAGGCGATTCTGTAGCCCACAAACCACTGGACCGCAGTCTTCCACGCCACTGGCGCTGAAAACAAGCCAAACCACCGCCTCCACCGCCGCCGCCGCCGCCGCCGCCGCTGCGCCCACCACCACCGCCCCCCCCCCACCGCCGCCGCCGGGCGGTCGGCCAGACCTGAGACCACACAGCGGCAGAGATTCTGACCACTGCTCAGCAGGGCGACGGCGGCAGCCGCGGCGCGGGCAGGGCAAATTGGGCGCACTGAGATAACTGGATTACGGGGGGGGACGCAGCTAACTCTGGTGGCGGGGGGGGGGGGGGGGTATACGTGGACACTAGGCAGGAGTAATCAGGGCTGTGTATGGCTGAGGACACGGAGGAAGCTGTCGGGCTGGATGAGGCGGGAGACGCAGGATCTTGGTGTGTTCGCTGGGTGCACGTGTCACATGTTTGTTGACACGCAGCAGGTCTGAAAAGAGAGTTCAGGGTACATGGCTCATACGGCTGTCACCCAACTCAGCAGACAGGCTGAGACCCAACTCAGTAGACAGGCTGACACCCAACTCAGTAGACAGGCTGACACTCAACTCAGTAGACAGGCTGACACCCAACTCAGTAGAGAGGCTGACACTCAACTCAGTAGACAGGCTGACACCCAACTCAGTAGACATGCTGAAACCCAACTCAATAGACAGGCTGACACTCAACTCAGTAGACAGGCTGACACCCAACTCAGTAGACAGGCTGACACCCAGCTCAGTAGACAGGCTGACACTCAACTCAGTAGACAGGCTGACACCCAACTCAGTAGACACTATAGAGCTTGTGATCAGACTGACGTTTTCAAATGCTTACCACGAAAATAATACGGCTCAACACAATATCTAATGAGTAGTAATTATGATTCCATCGGCAATTACCCAGCCCGTAGCGCTTTCCTACGACAGCACGTGCCCATTATTCGTCACCGCGTCGCGGCCGACATATCACAACCCCGGGTTATGTTCAGCTACTGATGATCCCCGACATCCCCGCGATGTCCGCACCGCCTCTGCGACGGCCCATTTCAATTAGATCGTGACGAACGTCCGTCTGGCCGCGTCAGGACATAACAGCGCCACTCCGCTCGTGGCCGCTCACATCTGCAATCAGCCGGCCCAGCCCTACCCGGCAATCGGGGCCGGCGTTTTGACGTATTCCCACTAATAAAGAGCAATTTGCTTTGTATTTAGTCGGCCAAAGTGGGCAATCTAACGGCGGGCGGGAGCGGTGCAGAAAATCGCCGGCCTCTTGCTTCATGGCGGGATGGAGGATGACTGATGCGTCATCCCGTTACTATGGCAACGTGATGTGCTAAACGACCGTTGCGATGGAAACAGAAGATGAAACATTCTGCCGTGATGGAAAATAACGTGCGGAATATACTGCTGATGCGCCGCGTTGTCACCGTCGTGCAGGATTGGCGGCCTGGACTCGACTTCAGCTTGGAGGAGATGTCAATTTCGGGATGGGATTCGGGTTTTAAGGTCAAGATGAAGCCGTGACATTCCTGGATGATAATTTTAAGGTGGACGATGTGGTGCAAACATGTCGAAATGCTGTTTGAGAAAGACATACCTACAGACAGAGACATAAACATACAGACAACCAGGCAGATACACATACAAACAGGCATTCAGACATACACACATGCAGACAGACAGAGAAACAGCTGTTGACACACGACGACACCCCAAGGCTTACACCGTATGCATTCATCATCTGCCACTGATAATAAAACGCACCATTTTCCGAATCAGCAGATTCGCAGATGATATACTCAATTACCTCCAGAATCGACGGATGATAAACTCAATTACCTCCAGAATCGACGGATGATACACTCAATTACCTACTGATTCGACAGATGATGCACTCAATTACCTCCAGAATCGACAGATAATACACTCAATTACCTCCAGAATCGACAGATGATACACTCAATTACCTCCAGAATCGACAGATGATACACTCAATTACCTCCAGAATCGACAGATGATACACTCAATTACCTCCAGATTCTACGGATGATAAACTCAATTACCTCCAGAATCGACAGATGATGCACTCAATTACCTCCAGATTCCACGGATGATAAACTCAATTACTTCCAGATTCCACGGATGATAAACTCAATTACCTCCAGAATCGACAGATGATACACTCAATTACCTCCAGATTCGACAGATGATATACTCAATTACCTCCAGAATCGACAGATGATACACTCAATTACCTCCAGATTCGACGGATGATACACTCAATTACCTACTGATTCGACAGATGATGCACTCAATTACCTCCAGAATCGACAGATGATACACTCAATTACCTCCAGAATCGACAGATGATACACTCAATTACCTCCAGAATCGACAGATGATACACTCAATTACCTCCAGAATCGACAGATGATACACTTAATTACCTCCAGATTCTACGGATGATAAACTCAATTACCTCCAGAATCGACAGATGATGCACTCAATTACCTCCAGATTCCACGGATGATAAACTCAATTACTTCCAGATTCCACGGATGATAAACTCAATTACCTCCAGAATCGACAGATGATACACTCAATTACCTCCAGATTCGACAGATGATATACTCAATTACCTCCAGAATCGACAGATGATACACTCAATTACCTCCAGAATCGACAGATGATGCACTCAATTACCTCCAGAATCGACAGATGATGCACTCAATTACCGCCAGAATCGACATATGATACATTCAATTACCTCCAGAATCGACAGACGATACACTCAATTACCTTCATATTCGACAGATGATACACTCAATTATCTACCGAATCACCAGTCGCACTTTTAAATAATCTGCAAATTTGAATCATACGTCTGCCGTCAGTTGACTCAAATTGATGACGGAAACGCAGGTTAGAACAGAAAATGTTTTAAAATAAAATTATTTTTGTTCCGAATGAAGTGGTATGGTTGACTTTCATGACTCGCCATATAAGGATTATATAACTTAGATAACCCTAAATATGGCTCACATAACTCTCTGACATAACTCATAACATTACTCATCATAACTAACATAACTCATAACTAACATAACTCATAACTAACATAACTCATAACTAACATAACTCATAACTAACACAACTCATAACTAACATAACTCATAACTAACATAACTCATCACAACTAACATAGCTCATCATAAATAACATAACTCATCATAACTAACATAACTTATAACTAACATAACTCATCATAACTAACATAACTCATCATAACTAACATAACTCATCATAACTAACATAACTCATCATAGCTAACATAACTCATCATAACTAACATAACTCATCATAACTAACATAACTCTAAGACTTAACTTACATAACTCTGAATATTGCTTATATAACCCAGAAACATAGTGAACAACATAATGCAATTACAACCAAATGAAACCAAGGTGCTCAATGAATGAGTCATCGGGCGAATAAACCACTCATTTAATTGCAGAGCAGGAGACCACACATACTGGAAAGTGACTCGGGGCTGGCGTGGTTGGAAATAAGATACGTTTATACAAGGCACCACAAATACAATAACATTTTGATTCCAAAGAACATATCAGGAAACGACACTGAATGGTGAACAGCACCCAGTAAAACAAAAGAACATCTCACAGCACACATCAGTAGTATAAAGACATCACATCCAGAAGACAACTGATCCAGAAGACAACTCATCCAGAAGACAACTCATCCAGAAGACAACTCATCCAGAAGACAACTCATCCAGAAGACAACTCATCCAGAAGACAACTCATACAGAAGACAACTCATCCAGAAGACAACTCATCCAGAAGACAACTCATCCAGAAGACATCACATCCAGAAGACAACTAATCCATAAGACAACTCATCCAGAAGACAACTCATCCAGAAGACAACTCATCCAGAAGACAATTCATCCAGAAGACAACTCATCCAGAAGACAACTCATCCAGAAGACAACTCATCCAGAAGACAACTCATCCAGAAGACAACTCATCCAGAATACAACTCATCCAGAAGACAACTCATCCAGAAGACATCACATCCAGAAGACAGCTCATCCAGAAGACAACTCATCCAGAAGACAACTCATCCAGAAGACAACTCATCCAGAAGACAACTCATCCAGAAGACAACTCATCCAGAATACAACTCATCCAGAAGACAACTCATCCAGAAGACAACTCATCCAGAAGACAACTCATCCATAAGACAACTCATCCAGAAGACAACTCATCCAGAAGACAACTCATCCAGAAGACAACTCATCCAGAAGACAACTCATCCAGAAGACAATTCATCCAGAATACAACTCATCCAGAAGACAACTCATCCAGAAGACAACTCATCCAGAAGACAACTCATCCAGAAGACAACCCATCCAGAAGACAACTCATCCAGAAGACAACTCATCCAGAAGACAACTCATCCAGAAGACAACTCATCCAGAAGACAACTCATCCAGAAGACAACTCATCCAGAATACAACTCATCCAGAAGACAATTCATCCAGAATACAACTCATCCAGAAGACAACTCATCCAGAAGACAACTCATCCAGAAGACAACTCATCCAGAAGACAACTCATCCAGAAGACAACTCATCCAGAAGACAACTCATCCAGAAGACAATTCATCCAGAATACCTACAACTCATCCAGAAGACAATTCATCCAGAATACAACTCATCCAGAAGACAACTCATCCAGAAGACAACTCATCCAGAAGACAACTCATCCAGCAGACAACTCATCTAGAAGACAACTCATCCAGAAGACAACTCATCCAGAGGACCACTCATCACAACCGGCGCGTTCCGTGCCTCCATTTACTTTAAGAAACAGTCACGTAAGGAAGGTGCTCATGGTTTTAACATGGTTTCACAATAATTGATTGAAACCTGCCAATATTTTTTATTAAAGAAGCCTGGCTAAAACAGCTCATAATTCTAAGCCTGACATATTTCCCATTGCGTTTGGATACTCCGCTTAAACGGCAGATGCTACCCCACACAATACCCCCAGTCGATCATCCGAAGCGTCTCCGCACCACTAACTCACACACACCAAGCGCCGCACGTGTTCCGCTTCACTGCTCCTCGTGCCTGCAGACGCCGCTTGCTGCTGAATAAATGTACCGCGCCCACCCAGTCCTTCCACCCAGGGGGGGGGGGGGGGGGGACGTGAATCCCAGCCAGTCCCGGAGCGGGCCTCCAGAGGCGTTATTCACCCGTAATTACCCCACGATGAACCTGACAATTGACGCACTATGAACTGTATCATTTGTATGATGTATTGATATCATGATTGGCGAGCCGATCATTTCGCGTTCTTATCCGCGATACATCTGCGGAAAGATCCCGGTGGCTGGCCGGAATGACCACGATTAGCACTCCCGGCAATACATTCAGTTCTGGTTTTAGCCTGACGGTGGTTGCGCGCGTTCAAAAGTGAGGATGGAGACGCTTGATCGAGCACCATTCGCTTTATTAATATTATCCGCGTTGTTATGAATGTGCAACACGCGATTCGGATCTTTCGGAACACAGAACTAGTGAAACCTTTACGAGCGTGAAACAGAACAACATTACAATCTCAGTACATATTACCAAGGCGGCAATCGCGCACGTCAGAAAACCATAACAGGTCAAACTTGGAAAATGTACCGTGAATATCTCGTAAATATCCCATTGAAATGTAACACAATTTGTTTGTTAAGAACACACCAAGGAATTGTACCTAACTATTGATGCTTTATACATTTTGTTCATTGTAACACGGAAAAGTATTTTACTGGCAATAACGGCCACTAAGCATACCAGAGAGTCCGTTTGTTTCACCTTTCTTCTGCATACTCTCAAACGTGTATATTCTCATCTGGTGTCCTGGCTAGTTAAAGTTGTAAATTTGCAAACGATACATACAATTTCCATCACAATGATTAACTTTGCTTTTAGCAATTTCAATTAACGAAACACAATCTCCACTGCACCGACCCTAAACGTATGCAACCGTTTTAAACATTGTTTTCACAGTAACACAAGTGTTTCTATATCCGTTTCTCAGACACAGAAGTGTTGTTTACCGGTCACATGAGTGTTATGATCCCACCTCCCCGAGGTCGTCCTACCGACCCGGTGGCGTCATTTAATTCGCCACGCGCCTGCCCCGTCACTCATCTAACTCGAATCCTTTCCCAGCACCGACCACCGTCGCGTGGTGGTACTCAATAATACCTCCCCACAGCTACCTCTCGGCCAATCAGCGTCGAGCAGCGGTCTGCCTGTCAATCAAACCCTCCGTCTGCGAGACGCCACGAGCCTGGTCGGGAGACGGGCGGGGGGGGGGGGGGGGGGGGCGGCGGCGTCTTTGATGTGAGGCGCTGTGTGGGGCGTCATAATTTGCCAAAAGTGTTCGACGTGCCCCACGCGGAGATGTGATGGTTTTATTATGATCGGGTGAGAGAAAATAGAGATGGGAAAATAGAGATGGGATTGTCAGTAGCGGACATCGTTTGATAAACGGGATATACTGGTAATAACCGGGGTAAACTAGTAGTAACCGGGGTATACTGGTAATAACCGGAATATACTGGTAATGCATTTAAGCAGCATTAGGAGTGTTCAGGCAAAATTCCGCGATCGATAAAGTATTAATTAAAAGAGGGTGAATATTAAAACAGTTTCCAGAGCCCAATTGATAGTAAAAGATTTAACTCTAAAAAGCGATGCTTACTATATTTTATTTAGACGCAACATAACGCTTGAACCATCTTCACAATTATTATATCAACAATTAACAACCTAACCCATTTTCATTTTGCGGGAGTTTTGACTTTTTACGTCATAGGTCAGGCATCCATTCAATTGCAACGCGCAACCATGGAATGAACGGGCGTAGCGCAGCGCTATTGATTCTAAAGCCAATTAGATCCCGGCTCGCGCATTTATAGGGCCCACCTCAACCTTATACCGTCGATCATTCTCCTGTTGAACACACGTCGGAGTTTAGTGCCGCCCCACCCACGAATAAGTGACGTGGGAGAGAGAACTCCACCTTAGTTCTGATATGGTGGTCTCGTCTCACAACACATGCATCTTTTAAATTAAACCGCTGACAAGCGCCAGGATTAATGTTACGATTTAAATCTCAGTACATGTGGATAATATACAAGATGATGAAGAATGTGAACAAAACAATTCAATCGTCTGTGGCCTGGCTCTAAGCATTCTGAGATTGGCTCTATTGTGACTCTTTCAGGGGCTCCGCCATTTTGGGGGGGGGGGGGGGGGGGGGACGTGCCTCCCCCAATTTTTTTTAACTTTTAACATTACGCCTATGGGCTTGCATGGAAATAATCGACTTCAGAATTCCTCTGTCCCCCCCCCCCCATTTTCGGAACTTGGCAGAGCTCTTGGTCTCTTGTGTGGTGTGATGAAAAATATGCATAGCATAAATACATAAAATATCATAGATTGGATATGTTTTTCCATATCATACCACAATTCACTTTTATTTTCACGGAATGGATTACGAACACAGTTCTTGTCTGAGACTTAATTATCCCGTTTCTTTTTCATAGAATGCGACACCCATATTGGTAACCCCAGATTCTGGTAAAATCTTCTCCATATATACATTATTCTAAACATGTTTTTAGATGAACCTTGTGCTTTTATTCACGACAAGATGATATTGATTCCAAGGTCCACCGCACCGGCAAATGATGCGACCCGACCGCCACGCGCTCTACCTAAATAATGTCACATATCTCGTGTCTGCAGACTTGTATCTCGTGTCTGCAGACTTCTATCTCGTGTCTGCAGACTTCTATCTCATGTCTGCAGACTTGTATCTCATGTCTGCAGACTTCTATCTCGTGTCTGCAGACTTCTATCTCGTGTCTGCAGACTTCACATGGTGCAGCCACACCTTGCACCAGTGAGCTGTGGCATCTAACCCAGTCCGGACAGGTTACGAGCCGAGCCACGCTTTTTATTTCCTGCCAAAATGAACGATGATCGTGTTCATATTGCCAATTATCGCTATAAAATGTGGTGTAACAAACAGGTGTGGTGTTGCGGTAGGAAGAACCACAACACATCGTTATGGCATGACTTAGAACTGATAGCCTGGATTTTATAGGCGAAAATTGCAGTCACAAATATTATGTTGCATCTAATACGCAATCATTGTTTCAATAGATAAATGAGGACTTTGGTCTTTGCTAATATATATGAGGACTTAGCATAACAAAATAAATGAGGACTTTGCATAACAGGAAATAAGCACCACAAATGTAGTATATCGGTCGACAGAGAATATATCGTTACTCAAAATAAAGGAATACTTCTTTTTTGAGGGTAGTTTTATGTTGCATGCAGTAATTGGTTTGTGCTTACATTTCAAGGTGTTTCTTAAACTAGTACACACTATCTCTAAAGCACAACAATAAAATAATCGTCCAATGTTCGCCATATGCTGAAACTGAAACTTCATCTCCGAAACTAATGTTCATAACTGCATTTATAATCATCAATCTTTCGTCAAAATGATTGGATTAAGTGCAAACGATGCCGCTGTATTTGGTGCTAAATTTTCACCCGGTTATAACACTGATGTCTAACAATAAATCAATACCACTGAAGCAAAAGTGATAGTTAAAACCCGTTCTGCCAGTAATTCAATTAGAAATAAAGGCCGCAATCTTGCGGTTCGAATCAATCATGATGTGTTGAGCACCTATTTATTGCCCCAATGTCGTGAGAGGCTGTATTTTATGGTCGATTTATGGGTTGATTATTATTGCAGGGCAAATAAATAAAACACAACTACAAGGAGCGAAGGCGCCAGCGATGGGTTGTGCTAAGATGTTGGATTCGGTCCGTTGTTTTATTGTGTTATCTAATAACGCCAGATATCAGACCACTATTCATTTGAAGTTACATGAAACCTAATACAATCAGAAGGCGTTGTTCTACTCTGATCCAATCTACTGTTCGCATCTGAGAGCTGGGTTTTCCTATGATGAGTGACTTTCGAACGCATGTATGTATGTATGTATGTATTTATTTACATCGTGCCATCGGTCCATGCACACATGGCTATTCTGATTGGCGAGTCAATTCGACGAACATTAGGACAAGAGGCGCACACACACACACACACACACACACACACACACACATGTATACATTCCTGCTGCATCTCACTTCCGGTCACATCTAATCATTATCAGTCCCACTCTGCTTTGTGAGCAGATGCTCTCGGAGCTCGGGTCTAAAGCGCCGCGGACCCATATCGCGGAGACTTTGCGGCAGAGCGTTGTAAGCTGTGACGGCTGAAAACAGAAAGCGGCGTCGTCCCGAGTCTGTGCGTATCACGGGTCTGTCCAGCCGGTCGGCCTGTCTGGTCACGCGGTGGTGAATATCGCCGCGAGTCACCAGGCTACTGTACAGCGACTCTGGCTGGCCGGCGGACACAATTTGTTTTAACAAAGTCAGCGAATGGTACTGGTGCAGATTTCCCACCGTCAACCAATTCAGGTCTTTCAGCACGTCACTGATGTGATCGTACTTACGACGGCCGGAGATGACTCGTGCGCCAAAGTTAAGCATTTTCTGCAGCCGTGCCATTTGTGTGATGCCGCATACACCATACACACTGATACAGTATCGTAAGGTTGATACAACGAGCGCCTGTACAATGGTGTGAAGCGTATCACGCGGGAGACTGTGCCTACTGTGGCTCAGTCCGCAGAGTAAGCCGGTACATCGCCGCACAACGTCGTCAACATGCGCCGAGAATGTCATATTCTGGTCAAAAACTACGCCAAGAGTTTTGACAGTACGAGACCCTACGACCATGGCACCCATAAACTCAACTTGTATCTGAGGCATCATACGTAGATTTTGACATGTTCCCAAGGCTATTAGCTGTGTTTTGTTTGCGTTTACTTTCATCCCATTCTTCCGGAACCAGAGTGATAGGGCAGCAAGATTCCGCTCGAGACTATTGACCAGCGCATCACTGTCACGGGGCCTCCCGAACACTGCGATCTGCACGTCGTCGGCATACTGCACGAGACACCTGTCATGAGTGACATCTGCATGAAGGTACAGCGACATGTCTGCGGCATAGATGGTGTATAACAGAGGGCCTAGCGATGAGCCTTGATAGGTACCTATCGGGTTTAGCAATGGCTGCGAAAGCATGCGACCTCCATCAGCTGCGTTGATGACGACTTGTTGATAATGTTCCGACAGGTAGCTCTCGAACCAGCGCACATCAACATTATACTGTTTTAGTTTGATAATCAAAGCATGGTTGGGTATGGACACACTTTTCACAACATAAGTATTGGACCTTGACAAATTGTTGATGATATCAAGTTTTAACCCTCGCACTGCAGGGGGGGGGGGGGGGGCGATTTCCGCCCGCCCCCCCTCAGGTTTTTCAAAGATAGCGAAAAAACGGCGGCGCGCAGCGCCGCCGGGTTTAGACACACCTGTTAGGACATCAATTTCGCACACTTTGAAAACAAAAATAACCTCGGGTCATCTCAGGTCAGGTCACTAGACCAGGTCAAGTGACCCCACCTCCAAAAATGTTTGCAGTTGTGCCAAAGCCAGAGTTTTTCACCGATCAGTTTGAAACTTACAGGATGTTATTAGGGCATAAGTACTTACAATTCGGTTATCTCGGAATTTTGATATCGGTGACCTAAGGTCAGGTCAATTTCGTAACCTCCCCATAGTAAGTCAATGGGGAAATATACAAATGCTTCCTATTTCAAGGATATGCATGATATTAGTCCAATTACTTCTGGATCATGTTATTATAGGATATTCTTGATGATCCAAGTGTAATTTTTGTTCAGTGACCCCTATTGGGTCATTTGAGGTCATGTGAGGTCACCATCACTTTTTTGTCAATAACTCCCGACATAATAAAGATAGAGAAGTAAAACAGACATCAACGTGTTTGTCTCGTCGAGAAACGTCTTCCCATATGGAACATGCCCTACTTGGGTCACCACTTGACCTTGACCTGAGGTAAAATTGTTAAGTTGACTTAACAAGGTCACCATGTATATCATTCGAAGTGCCTGACAAGATAAACACAATGGCGTAAACAGTTTTCCGTTATCTTTATTAAGTACAAAGTTAATAGCAAAACACAATTTAGCAAACAAAAACGTTTTTTTTTTCTCTTCCTTTTTGACCTCTGGAGCCTCAAATATTGACCTGAGATCAAATCTGAGTAAACTTTAGCGATTGCAAATTTCACTGGCTGGCGTTTGTTTTTTTTGCGTTTGTTTCTAACTAGCATCGTTTCTGAGATATATGGGAATTTCTGGAGCGATGTCCTACAACAGGAAAAACTGGAAAGTTTGATCTTTGATGACCTCTGGTGACCTCAATTTTGACCTGACCTAAAATAACACTGAAATACTTTCGATAGAACATGTATCAAGCTATCAAATGATTGTTTCCGCTTCTTGTTATGTAGCGTAGTTTTCGAGATCTCATGGGGGGGGGGGGGGAATCAACCCCCCTGCAGTTCGTGTTCGTACTTATTGATTACGTAGGTGCCATTTTTGTTCAGTTACCCCTACAAGGTCAGCCGAGGTCATCCGAGGTCACCAACATTTTTTTCTGTCAATAACTCTCGACATAATGACGATAGAGAAGTAAAACCGACATCAATGTGTTTGTATCGTCGAGGCACGTCTTCCGATATGCAACATGACCTACTTGGGTCACCACTTGACCTTCACCTGAGGTCGAATTTGTAAGTTGACCTAACCTGTTCAACTTTAATATGAGTCGAAGCGCCTTGACGAGACAAACACGATGGCGTCACAATAACTGCCTTATCCTTATTAGGTAAAAAGCTATTAGTGAAAAACTGTTTTGCTAAAAAATAGCCTTTTTGACATTTGATGAGCTCTGGAGCCTAAACTATTTACCTGAGCTAAATATGAAGCGACCAATAGGGATTAAATGTGTCAGGAGCTTTCGATTGTTTTTCTGTTTGTTCCTATCTATCATAGTTCCCGATATATTCTTGAGCTGTTCGAAGCGAAGTCAAATATTTGAAATATTTTTGAATGCACTTTTCGAGAGTTTGTGAACACTTTTTTCCACGTCTTCTATCCCTGTTAGTTTTCGAGTTAGAGAGGGGCGTTGGTGGGGGGGGGGGGTCTACCCCCCCCCCCCGGCACGGCGAAGGTGGCGCCGAGCACCGGCACTGCGCGAGCTTTGAAGGTATTTGGGAAACGATTTTCACCTAGGTCATTCTGATTTTCCCAGTTCAGTTCAGTTCAGTTCAGTTCATATATTGGCGAATCATTCCACATTGTGGTTTAGTGTTTGATCCGTTTCAAAAACACCGTCAAGATGAGTACATAGAGGCATACACATTACACATACATCGGTCAAGGACGCTAGAAACTTCTCCCGTCACATACTCGGGATGGCGCTTGTACATATGTCTAAATCAGACGCAAAAATGTTAATACATATGCCAATACAAATGCTAAACCATCTTTGCACCAAAGATGAGATGTCAAATCACAGATGATTTGGTATAGCGGCGAGAAGATCTGGTAGCGTACGAGCAGCCGAGGCGGCTGCCGGCAGGTTGTTCCAGGACTGAGATGCACGGTATGAAAAAGTACTGCGAGCCAAGGAAAGCCGAAACGGAGGAAGCTGTAACTCGCCACTGACTTGTTGCGCGAGTAACTCGCTGCGACACGGCCGAACGTCGGACAAATAACGACTGGACAGATTTCGGAGTGTTTGCATCATTCAAAGCCTTGAAGACTTTGATGCAGTCACGATGTTTGACCAGGTCGTCAATTTTGCGCCAGCCAAGTTGATCTAAAATAGGCGAGATGTGGTCAAATTTTCGAGCACCGGTCACTATCCGAGCCGCAAAATTTATTAGTTTTTTAATTCTGTGCAAGTGACAGGCTGCAGCTCCACCCAGACAACTATTTAACAGAATATTGAGAGCGGAAGTGGCAGAACAGAAGCGCATACGACATTATGCCATA
>JAXIVJ010019446.1:10000-19457 GCA_036785665.1 Chirona hameri | reverse complement strand
GGCTCTATGACTCACCACCAATTAATTCCCCGCCCTTGAAACCCCCCAATGCACAACTTTCAAAGAAAATCAAAAATGGTCGGACGGCACCCACCGGCTGTCTTACCACGTCCACGTCCACGTCCAGTGTTGTTTTTACCACGTCCAGTGTTGAATGCCCCCTTTGCTTTTGACTGCGACTGTGACTGCGTCCCCACCCCAGTCAAAAAAATCCGTGGTGACGCCCCTGTGGATGACCTACGAACTGTTTCTGTTCACTGCTATGTCTCTTTGTGATATGAGCTAATGGTTCATATGCGCAAAATGTAATATCAGTAAAGCCTCTGCAAAATGCCCACAAGAACGTGCAACTTTGAGTATTACCAAGGCAAGCAAAATAGACAATGAGGTTGTCATTTATGCATGAACCAAAAACTGCCAAAACCAAAAACCATCAGCATAGAACGTCTGCTACATGCACAATTGTGCAGTTTTTGGTATTTCGCAGCCTGAGCGGCCAGCTCTTTCTCTTTTTTCCGTCTCCGTTTTTGGAAGCCACTTGCGTTTCTCCACATCGTGTTAACCCTCGCCCTACGGGAGATTTTTTCACCTTCGTCCTGCGGGGGGGGGGGGGGGTGAGGGGAGGGGGCTGACAGGCCCCCTGTTAATTTCCAAACCAAGCAACTTAGAGCAATGCGGTAAGAACCAGCATGTTTCCTATCATGCGAGGAATCTAACAGTATGCGATTTTTAGGTTTCCGGTCAACGGGTGACCTTCCAGGTCAAGTGAATGACCTCGGATTTACCACGTCCAGAACACCGATTTTACCAGCGTCCAGAACAGCGAACAGAACAGCGAACAGAACAGCGAACAGAACAGCGAACAGAACAGCGAACAGCGATTACCACGTCCAGAACAGCGAACAGCGACAGGCTCTTCAGAAAACCTCAAAATATAAATTGATAAATGTAAATAAAAAGGCATGTTCCTAGACCAGTTTTGGCTCAGAAATACAGGAAAGGTAATTATTTGTTCGTATCTTGTCAAAAAAGTCAAAAAAGTTATTTGAAAAAATGACGTCATCAGTTTCTTACACTTAGGGAGCCATCACTCAGTCAAAAATGAAGATATTACTTTGAAATTTGGTATGAGTATTGTCCATACTCAGTTCTCTTACATATATTCCGATTTTTCTAACATCTTTGAAAATTTTGATTTGTGGGGATTTAAAAAACAAAACAGTTTTTTTTTATTTTAGGGATCAAAAGCAGTTTTTTTTTAAATCCGAGATTGCCGTTTTAAAGAGAATGCCATTTTGTAACTTTGGTGAATTGCGTTTGCAATTTACTTTAAAACTCTGTTTTCTACCATTTTTCAAATATTTATCTTTTTTCCACCAACATGACGTCATCAAAACATGATTATCTCCCAAACTGCTTAACCAATTTTTTTTTACAACATGCGTATAATTGTTGTAAACTTAGCTACCAAAAATTTCAGCAAGATGCGCCGCACGTGTAAAAAGCTATTCAAGAAAAACCTCAGGGGGGGGGGCTGTCAGGCCCCCCCCCCCCTAAGGCGAGGGTTAACAAGTGGATGCCACCTGCGAATCAAGGGAGTGAATTACTCAGTTAATACTATGCTAATGCTTCCATAAATGTGCTCCTCGTGTCAACCTTGCACTGAGATCGAAGATAAAGTGGAGCAACTGTTAGCCTGTTTGACACATCAAATCGTGGAAAAACATGACGCCTGGATCAGGGCCGGCGCCACAAATTTTTGATAGGGGGGGGGGAGACGGGGACGGGTCCATTTTAATTTAATTGTAGAAAATCGAGTTTTGACGCAAATATCAAATAAAAAACGTCAAAAGAACGGAAATGATAGTCTCTACAAATACCCCAGTGACTGCCGGGCTAACAGCGCCTTCAAGGTACTAAGCTATGGAAAACATCATTTTATCCGATCAGCGACTTGCGTGCACTATATTTAGAAGGGTGGACAGAAGGTCAATTTCCACTCGAAGAACAGACAAACATTACAGTTCAAACTTCAAGGCGGATATTTGAAGCAGCACAGCACGAGGCTGGCAGACGGAGTATAATAGTACAGCGCCTTCCACCGCAGTACACAAACAATATATTTAGACGCGTGTCCATTTGTTTGTGAAGTAAAATGCCTGCGATTAGTTCATCCGACAAGGTTCCTACTGAGATCCATAGTGGACGTTTTGGTTATTAACAAATAAATGTACAATTCATTGCGCGGCATGTATTGATTCATATATGTTGTCTTACAATATTTAGGATTTGCTAATTTGCGTAAAATAAATTAAACAATTTTTAACCAAATTTGTTTTTATTATTATTAAATAATATTTCCTAGATGGCACTGCTCAAGGACGGTTTGCCTCTTAGCTCAGCTGATATAACTAGACCAAATGGACTAAATCAAGGCCGTACAAGAGGGAGTAGGGACTGAATGAGCCATGAGGTCAGAAACCATTAGAATCGAGCTGTCGTATTTTTTTTAATAAATTTAGTCCGAATGTTTTTGAATGGATGGATTTCCGAGGTCAGGACCCACGCTAAGCATAGCTTGTTGCGCAGGCCCTGACCCCTCACCCGATCAAGCAATTCCTGGCGTCCGGCAGAATTCAGAAGCGAAAGTTTTACGTGCCCGACATACCTGGGCACGGTCCGCCCCGCCCTCTGACGTCACCTGACCTTGAGTGCGACCGCTGCCACCGGCCACAGGCCATCTCAGTCAGGGGCAAATAGCGAGCGCCGAAGCGACTCGAGCCCGGGCTGCCACTACCGGGTGAGGTCAGAAGCCCAGCGCTCTCCCAACAGGGGCGGACAAAACTGATCAACAGGGGTCTTTGTTGCTGTAAACTTACCTGGGTCACCAAATGACCTTGACCTGAGGTTAAATTTTGAAGTTGACCTAACCAGGTCACAATTGATGTTTCGAAGTGCCTTGACGAGAACAATACGTTGGTGTTAAAAGTATTGCTCTATGTTTATCCGATACAAATTTATTCACGACTTTTTTTGTGTGGGAAAATGCCCTCGTGACCTTTGGTGACCTCTGGAGTCTAAACTATTGACCTGAGCTAAAATTTGAGGACACAAATGTATTTTTTTTCTCATTTTTCAACAGGTTTCGATTCCTTTTCTCCGTTTGCTCTCAGCTATCATATTTACCGATACATTTGGGGGTGTTCGAAGCGAAGTCCTAAAACTGGAATATCTTACCTTGGATGACCTCTGGTGACCTCAATATTCACCTGAGCCAAATAATACTTGACGTAACTTCGAATGCCCTTGTCAAGAGATTTTGAATGCTTTTTCCGCGTCTTTCTATCCCTTTTACTTTTCGAATGAGAGGGCGGGGGTTAATTTGGCCCCCCACCAGGGCGAAGTTGTCACAGAGGCCCACCGGGGCGCGGGTTCAGCACAGAGGGCCTCTTTTAAGCACAGAGTGGCCTCATTTAAACACAGAAGGACCTCCTTTAAGCACAGGGGACCTCCTTTAAGCGCAGAGGGGCCTCCTTCAAGCATAGGGGGCCTCCTTCAAGCACAGAGGGGCCTCCTTCAAGCACATGGGGCCTCCTTGAAGCCCATAGGGGCCTCCTTTAAGCACAGGGGCTCCTTTAATCACAGAAGGACCTCCTGTAAACACGCGCAGAGGGGCCTCCTTCAAGCACAGGGGGCCTCTTTTAAGCGCATATAGGACTCTTTCAAGCACATAGACGCCTCCTTCCAGCACAGGGGGCCTCTTTAAGCGCAAGCACAGAGGACCTCCTTCAAGCACAGGGGGCTCCTTTCAGCGCAGTGGGCCTCCTTTAACACAGATGGGCCTCCTTTAAGCACAGGGGGCCTCCTTTAAGCACAGAGGGTCTCCCTTAAGTACAGAGAGCCTCCTTCGAGCACAGTGGGTCTCCTTCAAGCACAAGGGACCTCCTTTAAGCACAAGGGGCCTCCTTTAAGCACAGATGGGCCTCCTTTAAGCACAGGGGCCTCCTTTAACAACAGAGGGCCTCCTTCAAGCACAGAAGGGCCTCCTGTCCTCCCTAGAGGCCTCTTTTTTGTAAGGGGGCCTCCTTAGCAAATAAACATTGGGGATGCAAAAGGAACATTAGGGATGCAAAATTAAACATTGGGGGTGCAAGTGCATCCTCAAAAGCATACAAAGTTTCACCCCTGCTTAACAATTACCTTAGCGAATAAAACAATCTAAATTTTAACGTCAATCATAAAAAACAACAGGAAACCACTTAAGTTTCATAGGTAGTAGCTAACAGCCATGAAATTACACCAGGAACGGTAAAGCCGGCGACGAGATTGTTTGTTTACATTGTCGGCCTTGGAATGCCGGCGCCGCGTGAATCATTCCAAGAAAATATAAATATAAGTACAAATCCTTTGAAAACCATGTAATTATATATAAATGAAAATATAAATCAATATCAAAATATTAATATATAACAAAAATATAGATAAGCATATATTTTCCGTTATTTACGTATGCTGACGGAAAATATAGTGCCGCCCGCTAGCCAATCAGCGCGCGGCTCTGAGTGCATGCGCGAATATTTCTCTTCGAATATATTCCCTACGGCAAATAATATATTGCCGTGGTGAAACAGAATAGTATTACTGTCATACTTTGGATGCCGTACTTTTCGGAAGTACGGCATGAATATATTCACTTGGTGAAACAGGGCCCTGAAAGGTTCAACTACGTGATCAAAATGATATTTAGACAAAATGACCAAATGTCTACAATGGATCTTTGCACGTGCTTATGAAAAAAAAATACCTTTGCACGTAACTTGTTTATTTTTGGGTCATTCATTATCGATCACCCGGTACTTAGAGACCGATGATTTTGAGTATCCAAGCCCACCAAAGACAATGGGTAGCAGATCTCCCGAAAAAAAAAACACCTCTAGTTATTACGACGTTTGAAATTTTTGACGCGATCTGTTCCCCGTGCTTCTCTCATTTTGACCAAACTCCAGAAAGCTTGTGCGCAGCTTCCAGACAGGTATGTAGCAACTGGGTGACACCAGGCCTTGGATCTGTTGGTTATGCCGTCCCAAGTCATGCACGAGACCGTCTCCACATTTGCTGCGATGCTGTATGTCGTAAACAAAATCAGCCATGTATCGCGCCATGTACAGGTCACTGCGTAAGTAATGGCAGGTACTAGTGGCTAGTCAGCAAATCGCTTATTCTCCTAAACCGTTTTAAATTGTATGTGCTGGTCGCTGACTTTGTCTACCTAAATATGAATCGCACTTTTTTATTTTCCAATCGTCCAATTTTCTGCAATTTGCGAACAATCTTCAGAGCCATCTATCGTTTAAGTTCGTAACTGAATTCCTACATACGCCAATGATGCTCCAGCCAGCCATGACCGCACGCGACCAATCAGCGCTCTCGAAGCAGCTGCACGACCGGGATTGGTTTGAGGTCCGCTGAATGAATGGGCTCCTGCGTAAAGGCTAGCTAGCGTCAAATTGGGTATGTTTTCACTTAGATATATAATTCTAAGAGGAGATCTAATTGAAGTCTGCAAATGTGTAAATGGTCAGCATTCTGGATATTTAAAGGGAATATTAGTTCATAAATACTCATGGCATTAGCCTTCTTTTATGCAGGTAGAGTAAGGTCATGTGAAGGGGCGAGACTGGTGGTGGGGGGGGGGGAGTGCAACCTCAAATGGGCCCAAGAGGCTCTTTGTTGCACTTTTCTTGTATGTCTCTTTATGTATCGTTTTTGGTGACGTCATAGCTTTGGTATTACCGGTACACTTTTATGTCCGTCATAAATGAGAAAAAAATATTCACGTTAAATGACAAATATTGCTTAGACCTGTCTATACTCTCTTCTTCTATATGTTCCTCAAGAACTTTACAATGTCTTTAATCTTGCATCAGCTACAGAGTAGCTTATCAGAGTTTCTGCAACTTTATTGTTTCATGTATGATGATTTCACAAGAGTATAAATATAAGTATTGCTTCAACGAGCGATATTGCATTAGTGTTGCTGGAGAACCATTTTCAACTTCCGATTTGGTCGGAGAACCATAGTCTATTTTTACCACCCCTGGGCGGATGGACAATCATTCGGCTTTCAGCTTAAACTGCAAATCAATTCAGTTTTGAATATCCTCACATGTGTAGGTATCAAAAGTTATGGGTGTTTGAGAAAATGTTTATGTTCATAATAAATGTACACAATTTCCTGAAACTCGGTGAGACACGCCAAAACATAAAGCCAAAACATGAGTAGCTCATTGTACACGAAAACAGTTTACTTTTGTCACTCTTTTAAAAAGTGATTGCACACTGGTTCTTGCAGCATGGCAAAACCACCAACGAGGTAATACCGACCACAATAACAAAAGTTTAGCTAGCCAAATCGATGTCATTTCAATCATCGAACAAATGTTTCACCCGAAACAATAAGCGGCAATCATAGACACGACGATAATGCCTTGCGATAATTGCCGAGGGTGCTCACTTTTCTCTGTTAAAGGCCAATTTCCACAAACCTTAAATCGTCTTTTTCTCAACATTACCAGCCCCATTATAATATGCTTGTTCGATGTTATATGTTTTGTTTCCTCATAAACGGTTTAGTTTACATAGTATTTCTGATATGATAAACAAATTTGAAGAGGCTCTAACTTGAAATATTATATTTCCATAGAAAATGTTCGCTGTGGGGTATGCCCAAACTAGCTGGCCAGTATTATCCAATTTCCAAATTTGGGTATCATGGTCTTCAGCTCACCATCCTGAACATTTTTTATCGTCGATCCACATATCCTGAATACTGCTTTTCACAAACGGGACATTGATGATGTCATTCTATCGGTGGAACAATCGGCTAGGTTAATGGAATGGAATGGAATGCATGGAAAAGTTAGTTATTTAATTAAATTAATATAATTCATTATTAATTATTATTAATTAGTAGCCATGTCGAGTTCACAAGCCGGCTGAGCACAGGACACTGTATTGCCGACGCGGGCCGAAACCAAACTGACCCTCCTCACCGGTCAACACCGCACATCCCCTCACCCCATAGCCACCGACCAACGCTTGAGGAAGACGGCGACTTCTCGACTCTTGTACTGAGGGCCTCCATCTGTCCGTAGCCGCACTGGGACACCGAGCGTGACGAACACTTCTCGGAAAGACTGGATGACCTGTCGACTGGTGGTTTCCCCGCGCGGGAACTGGAAGATCACTGGCCAGTTGGAAAGTCTGTCCACGCAGACTAGGAAGTCCCTTCCGGCGAGGGTGAAGATGTCGGACGACATATCCTCGAAGATCCGAGATGGCGGTGATTCACTCGCCATCGGCTCTTGTGGCAGGCTGGCTCGGCGCTCCTGGCAGGCGTTGCAGGAACTGACGGTGTTGATGATGTCGCTGTTGATTCCTGGCCACCAAACGGTTTGACGAGCTCGGCGTTTGGTTCTGTCTATTCCTTGATGAGAGTCGTGAAGGGCGTCGAGAGTGACCCTCCGTGACGCTGTGGGGATCACGATGCGACACCCCTTGAGGATCAGGCCGTTGTGCGCAGATAGCTCGTGGTGAACACTCCAGAAAGGAAGGAGAGGGTGAGGAAGCAGCTCCTTGGAGACGGGGAAACCCTCGGTGACCGCCTTCAGTAGAAGCTGATAGTCGCTGTCGGACCCGGCGACTTCGCGGAGTTCCTCCAGGCGCGGGTTTGGCAGGTGTGGATCGTCCTGTCGAGCGGCGATCTCCCGGATGGTGATGAGTGACGCTTGTTGGACGTGGCACTCTACAGCCTGGACAAGCTGATCATCTTCGGCCGTCGGCTCGCTGACAGGGGCACGGGAGAGCGCATCTGGGATCACGTGTTCTTTCCCTCTTATCCATTTGGTGGTGAAGTTGAAGAGGGATGTCTTCTCTTTCAGTCTTTGCAGACGTGCGTTTTCGATGGCGTCCAAGGTAAACTCGTTCAATATCGGCAGGAGTGGACGATGATCCACGAGGACGTCGAAGTGTGGTAGTCCTTGCAGGAAGATGCGACACTTCTTCAGTGCCCAGACGACTGCGAGGAGCTCCAGCTCCACCATCGCGTACCGCGACTCCGTGTCAGAGAGGAACCTGGATCCGCATTGTACCAGGCGCCAGCGATCTCCATGTCGCTGCAGTAGAGCATATCCCAGGCCCTTCAGTCTGGCAGCGTCGGTCTACAGCATCGTTGGCAGAGACGGATCGAAGTGTGCCAGCACGGGCGGTGATGACAACGCGGCTTTGACGGCATCGAAGGCGGCTTGATGATCTGGAGTCCAGCTGAAGCTGTTGCTGGGCTTCAGAAGACCACGCAGAGAGTCGGCGGCAGATGAGATGTCTGTGGAGAAGTCGCCGAGCTGCTGGACGAGGCCCATGAAGGTTCTCAGCTCCGTGAGGTTTGTGGGTGGCGGAAACTCAGCGACGGCGGCCACCTTCTCGTGGTGAACTTGCTTCCCGGCAGAGGAGACGCTGAACCCACAGTAGGACACTTCCTTTGCAGCGCAGTGGAACTTCTTCTCGTTGAGAGTGATGCCGTGCTCACGACAGCGGTCGAGAAGAGCTCGGAGATGACGTTCAATGCTCTTCCAGGGTTTCGCTGTACACCAGGATGTCGTCGACGACCTTGGTGAAGTTGTCCAGGCCCCTGTAGTGCGAGGTCCCCTCGCCGGAAGTACTCGTCTCCAGTCGAGACCAGGCCCATGGGAGCCCGCCAGAAACTTGAAGCGGCCCCAAGGAGTGTTGAAGGTCGTTAAGTGCTGGTTGTCGAGTGCAGAGGTAGTTGCCAGTAACCAGATTTCGCGTCCAGGGTTGAGAAGTACTTGGCCCCAGTAGGAACGTGCGAGACGGCTTCTCGAGGAGTGATGAGTGGATGGAGCGGCCGCTTGACGAACTTGTTCAACTTGGTGAGGTCGATGCAGATGCGGACACCCGAGGGCCTTGGCCACAAGCACGAGAGGGTGACACCCAGTCCGCAGGTTCCGCACCAAGCGGTGCGATGATGCCCTGTCACACCATCTCGTCGAGCTGTGCCTTGATTATTAATATATGTATTATATAATACCTCCCGGGGCCGGGAAAAAGTTTGTTTAAGTCCGAGGTCAGCCTGATAATTTTGTGCACGAGCCCGTAGGGCGAGTGCAAACAAATTCAGGATGACCGAGGACCTAAACTAACTGCCGGCCCAAGGGAGGTAATTATTTTACCATATGCCTTTTATGTACTGTGTTCTTTTACAGATCAGATCTATTGAACTTCAAGTATTTCATCAGCATATTAGGTACGCACTGTGACATTCGTATATAAAGGCCCTTTTCTCTGCATTTGGGTTTCCGAATGTCCAATAATCAAGACCTCCAAGAAAAGAGAAACACGATACGAGAGAAGAAGAAAGCTAATAAAATCCAGTCGCGATTCA
>JAXIVJ010019446.1:2500-5000 GCA_036785665.1 Chirona hameri | reverse complement strand
TCTCTCTGTCTCTCTGTCTCTCTGTCTCTCTGTCTCTCTGTCTCTCTGTCTCTCTGTCTCTCTGTCTCTCTGTCTCTCTGTCTCTCTGTCTCTCTGTCTCTCTGTCTCTCTGTCTCTCTGTCTCTCTGTCTCTCTGTCTCCGTCTCTCTGTCTCTCTGTCTCTCTGTCTCTCTGTCTCTCTGTCTCTCTGTCTCTCTGTCTCTCTGTCTCTCTGTCTCTCTGTCTCTCTGTCTCTCTCTCTGTCTCTCTGTCTCTCTGTCTCTCTGTCTCCTTCTCTGTCTCTCTGTCTCTCTGTCTCTCTGTCTCTCTGTCTCTCTGTCTCTCTGTCTCTCTGTCTCTGTCTCTCTGTCTCTCTGTCTCTCTGTCTCTCTGTCTCTCTGTCTCTCTGTCTCTCTGTCTCTCTGTCTCTCTGTCTCTCTGTCTCTCTGTCTCTCTGTCTCTCTGTCTCTCTGTCTCTCTGTCTCTCTGTCTCTCTGTCTCTCTGTCTCTCTGTCTCTCTGTCTCTCTGTCTCTCTGTCTCTCTTCCTCTCTGTCTCTCTGTCTCTCTGTCTCTCTGTCTCTCTGTCTCTCTGTCTCTCTGTCTCTCTGTCTCTCTGTCTCTCTGTCTCTCTGTCTCTCTGTCTCTCTGTCTCTCTGTCTCTCTGTCTCTCTGTCTCTCTGTCTCTCTGTCTCTCTGTCTCTCTGTCTCTCTGTCTCTCTGTCTCTCTGTCTCTCTGTCTCTCTGTCTCTCTGTCTCTCTGTCTCTCTGTCTCTCTGTCTCTCTGTCTCTCTGTCTCTCTGTCTCTCTGTCCTCTCTGTCTCTCTGTCTCTCTTGTCTCTCTGTCTCTCTGTCTCTCTGTCTCTCTGTCTCTCTGTCTCTCTGTCTCTCTGTCTCTCTGTCTCTCTGTCTCTCTGTCTCTCTGTCTCTCTGTCTCTCTGTCTCTCTGTCTCTCTGTCTCTCTGTCTCTCTGTCTCTCTGTCTCTCTGTCTCTCTGTCTCTCTGTCTCTCTGTCTCTCTGTCTCTCTGTCTCTCTGTCTCTCTGTCTCTCTGTCTCTCTGTCTCTCTGTCTCTCAGTGTCTCTCTGTCTCTCTGTCTCTCTGTCTCTCTGTCTCTCTGTCTCTCTGTCTCTCTGTCTCTCTGTCTCTCTGTCTCTCTGTCTCTCTGTCTCTCTGTCTCTCTGTCTCTCTGTCTCTCTGTCTCTCTGTCTCTCTGTCTCTCTGTCTCTCTGTCTCTCTGTCTCTCTGTCTCTCTGTCTCTCTGTCTCTCTGTCTCTCTGTCTCTCTGTCTCTCTGTCTCTCTGTCTCTCTGTCTCTCTGTCTCTCTGTCTCTCTGTCTCTCTGTCTCTCTGTCTCTCTGTCTCTCTGTCTCTCTGTCTCTCTGTCTCTCTGTCTCTCTGTCTCTCTTCTCTGTCTCTCTGTCTCTCTGTCTCTCTGTCTCTCTGTCTCTCTGTCTCTCTGTCTCTCTGTCTCTCTGTCTCTCTGTCTCTCTGTCTCTCTGTCTCTCTGTCTCTCTGTCTCTCTGTCTCTCTGTCTCTCTGTCTCTCTGTCTCTCTGTCTCTCTGTCTCTCTGTCTCTCTGTCTCTCTGTCTCTCTGTCTCTCTGTCTCTCTGTCTCTCTGTCTCTCTGTCTCTCTGTCTCTCTGTCTCTCTGTCTCTCTGTCTCTCTGTCTCTCTGTCTCTCTGTCTCTCTGTCTCTCTGTCTCTCTCTGTCTCTCTGTCTCTCTGTCTCTCTGTCTCTCTGTCTCTCTGTCTCTCTGTCTCTCTGTCTCTCTGTCTCTCTGTCTCTCTGTCTCTCTGTCTCTCTGTCTCTCTGTCTCTCTGTCTCTCTGTCTCTCTGTCTCTCTGTCTCTCTGTCTCTCTGTCTCTCTGTCTCTCTGTCTCTCTGTCTCTCTGTCTCTCTGTCTCTCTGTCTCTCTGTCTCTCTGTCTCTGTCTCTCGTCTCTCTGTCTCTCTGTCTCTCTGTCTCTCTGTCTCTCTGTCTCTCTGTCTCTCTGTCTCTCTGTCTCTCTGTCTCTCTGTCTCTCTGTCTTCTCTGTCTCTCTGTCTCTCTGTCTCTCTGTCTCTCTGTCTCTCTGTCTCTCTGTCTCTCTGTCTCTCTGTCTCTCTGTCTCTCTGTCTCTCTGTCTCTCTGTCTCTCTGTCTCTCTGTCTCTCTGTCTCTCTGTCTCTCTGTCTCTCTGTCTCTCTGTCTCTCTGTCTCTCTGTCTCTCTGTCTCTCTGTCTCTCTGTCTCTCTGTCTCTCTGTCTCTCTGTCTCTCTGTCTCTCTGTCTCTCTGTCTCTCTGTCTCTCTGTCTCTCTGTCTCTCTGTCTCTCTGTCTCTCTGTCTCTCTGTCTCTCTGTCTCTCTGTCTCTCTGTCTCTCTGTCTCTCTGTCTCTCTGTCTCTCTGTCTCTCTGTCTCTCTGTCTCTCTGTCTCTCTGTCTCTCTGTCTCTCTGTCTCTCTGTCTCTCTGTCTCTCTGTCTCTCTGTCTCTCTGTCTCTCTGTCTCTCTGTCTCTCTGTCTCTCTGTCTCTCTGTCTCTCT